>LQRL01099852.1:2226-16117 GCA_001703475.1 Hydroides elegans
CACCATAAATTCCAAACAGAAACAGGTTTTGACATTTATTTGATGATAAACACTTGAAATATGACGTTGAAAGACAGGTTGATCTGATGGATTATGACAGAGTATTCCACAACAGGAAGAAAGGTGACATTTTACTCTTGCACTCAATTTCGCAGCTCTCATTTATATTGATTTTATTATTGTTTACAATAGTTACATCATGATTGATATTTATAATAAAGTTTGCAAAAAATAGAAACAGTATTCGTAAAAATAAATAGCGCTGTTTAGGTCATATATTTAAATGTCATGCAATATGAAATTCTACGAATTATGCACATACGCATAACATAAATGGAAGTTAATATTTGAATGATCGCAAAAAGCCCAGTTATTTAGCCTACATCAACTGGCTCCTGTTGGGGTTATTTATTGGCACACATATATGTTTTGCAATTTGTCATTTTCCAATAATATGATTAAACAACTTAACTTAGATCCTGGTATTTAACTAGCCTGACATTGCATTCAATAAATAACATCCGTGATCAAAATGCTAAGCCTTTTCTTAAATGAACCTTCAGGGAAATGCGGAGTTGGGCTAGGCTGCAAGAAGGCTGTCAATGAATTTTTTTAAATGTCATAGTCATAAACCTTATTATCTGGAATTGTGTCCGTCGTTTACAGTTGACATGTTCGCTTATTTACAATTGAGTTAAAACATATGACATACAAAAGCTCTTTTAAACATAGAGTCTAGGCGTGACGGTGTCGTCGTGACACAAGCCGACGTCATTCTGCTTAAGAGGTGAACGCAATTGTCTAAACTTAGTGTAAAACATATCCTGGTGTGATAATCTCACGTTACTCGGACATCCATCTTTGACTAACAGGACCTACCGGAGCTGTTAAGATTCTGTTAACATCGTTAACGACAAAATCCTGTGCCTCATCACATCTTGCTATATGGAACAGTAATCGCAAAGGGTGAGATGTTTGTTTTAGGATCTTTATGATAGTGCTCGTAGCAACAAAAATGTTCCATACCACGACTTTGTTTCGATTAGTCTTGATAGACCGATTCCGGAAACACCATACCGGTCTAGAAGAAACTGGATGCCGGCTACAAATTTTAATAGGTTGAACATTTTGTGACGTCACATCGTCTCTACGTATGTGTCTAGGTTTATAGCGATGTAAATCAACTGCAGCTATGGTGATTGAGCAAAGAAATGTAAAAGTCTCGTTCTTTTTTTCAAGAACGTTGTAGTAATATTTAAAACGAGGTTTCCAAGATTTATAAAACATGCTGCTGATGTATGTATATACAAATATATATTACTAAGCAACGCTTCACTGTGGACGATCCGAAATGATGACAACGTTGGATCGTATTAAAAACAAACGCATTTTTTGTATACTAAAACCATTTAACAAAACGTCGGCAAACATCAACAATGGCTGCTCTCGTATTTTCTACACCGCAAACCACAAAACTTAACATATGACGCAAGATGACGTCACGTCATATAAGGGTTAACGTCCGTCTGCAAACACCAGACTGAGTGCACCTCACTCTACAGTCCAATCCCCTGACCAAGCTTGATAAAACATAGCAATATACCTCAGAAAACAGTCTGTAAGATGTGTCTTACATTAACCCGGAAAAGAATAACGTCGTTGAAAAGCTGCGTAGAAAATATGCGTCGAGTACGTACGTTGATACGGTGTTTCATCAAAATGGAATCGTAATAATGTGCTTGGCTTCCAAAGTATTTGTATCTTGTAAGTCTTTCGTATCCATTCTCCAACGTTCTATCTTATTTTTAAAACAGTTTCCCCTCACCATCCGGGGTTAATATTGGCAGCCGAGACACGGGTGCCTATTTTCGGTTGCGCTTGCTGCGGAATTAACGCAATTTGTCAAACCATAGACGCGCCCGCCCCACCCCCCAATTACAGCTGAAATCAGGCGGTGCAAACAGAACGAGGGGGTTGTGGGCGAGGGGGGGGGGCGGAGGTAGTATGCCTGACATTTCGCCACCGAGATAGGGAGTGCATATAGAGTGTCTATTGAACAGAGCGAAGACAACTGCATGCCTGAATTTATTTAAAAACTTAGGCATTTTTTGTGCAGGGGCGTTATGGTAAAGTGGTAATTGTTAGCTGATTTTTACTCAATATTGGGCGTTGCATAAAAACATAAGGCCATTTTTTATCGGGTTGTAGGAAAAATGAGGCCATTTTATTGTTTATTGTTGTCATTGTTTTTATTTATTTTTTTCTTTTAGATGAGGGCGTAGCAGGAAAAATGGAGGTCATTTGAGGATTTCATGTCAGGAGCTGTAAGGTAATGAGCAGGAGACATGGGTTCAAAAGGGAGACATGATTTTGGTTGCTCATCAAACGCTTTCTACTAATTGACAGTTTCGGCGTCTGTATAACTTGTTATTTTGGTATTTTTTGGCAGGGATAATGTCACATTATATATTATGTATCAAATGTAATGAATGTCATAATTTGGAAATTCTTACAAATAGATAAGGTTAGTATTCCTACAAAAAATGATCATAACCATTTTCATATGTATATGCCATCAAATAAATATCTTCATTGAACTCGACTGAATGCGCAAAAAACATCAACGTTATCCAGCATGTTAACCGTTTCGATTTGACGATGAGTACGTTATACCTAACAGAATATAGTCCAGCTGGTCAAAAACCATATTTGATTACAATTTATTTTTGCTAAAGTTAACTGTATGTTTCAAAAGCGCCCACGTTTTGCAGAGCAACCCTCTACTCAAACCAATAAGCCAGGGTGTCACAGTGAACAACGGATGGGTGGGACAGGCTGCAATGGTTTACAAGGGAATGTAATTAGGCAAATTGATAGCGACATCTATCAAATGAATTGCTTGAGGGAGAGAAACGTCGCTAGTAATCCTTGTTAACATTTGACCTGGGGGTTGTTTCGTATGTAGTTTTAGCGGAGGACTTAAAAAGAAACAATTAAGTCGACAAACAAGCTGGATCTGTTGAAATCGGAACACGCGAAGAGGATGCTTATATATAATAGTTGCGACAAGTCGCATGACCAAGTTTCAAATATTGACAATATATTATTAAGTTTGTTCGACTACAAATAAACATTTTTTATGATTAAAAAAGTATAGCAAGATTACAAAGTCACGAACTAATAACTACTCGGACAAAATGTACAATTTATGCACTCCAAATTATATCTAGCCAAATACATTTTTTGGATACCAGCAATTTTGAGTTTTAGTTTAGCGATACAACACACAAAATAGTTAGATATTAAAACGACAAAAGCCTTAGATAATACCCATCGCCTTAGATATTACCCATCGCCTTGCTCTTGCTCCAAAGAAAGAATGCTTGAATTTAAGACCAAACCCGGATGTCCCCCTTTGCTATCAACTACCCCCACGTCCATACCCGTACAAGATCATAAGAAAGAGTGTTACAAATGCAGTCTCTCCGTGCATTACTGTAAAATGCAATTAAGCAAATTGATGAAGAGCATCTATCAATGGTCCGGGGGCAAATGCCTATAAGGCTGAGAACACCCCATGAATATGAATAAGAATAAGTCGATTGGGCCAAGACTTATCCAGATGGATTTCGTCCGTAGAGAACGAACGTAGTGTTGTGTTTTAATGTCATTGCAGGGGAATCATTCAAATAATCTGTTGTAAAATAAAACAACCAATTGAAAATCAGGCCTAAATAGTATGTTTGCGCATAATGTTTGGATCGCCTTTCTAGCATGTTTTTCTTTAGTAATCTAAAATATATCAATGTCATATTGCTTTCTTAACTCATTACATATCAATAGTGCGATCCATGGAGAAGAGCATTAATATAACCGAAAGTATAAGAAGAAATACAATTTAGCGCCTTTATGGGTTGCACCCGAAACCACCAAGCTGTTGTGCGTAAATAACCGAACCTTATTTGTTCTGGAACTGGTCACAATCATATAACTATGCAAATGAGACCCTGTGGAATTTTGTGGATGCATACTTAAGTAAATCTTCGGGTCCTTTGCATTGAATATGCAGGTTAAACGTATGTATATATTTTTTGTGTTTTTTTTTTTTGTTGTGAAATACTCTAAGAATGCGAATACGTATTAGAAATAAATAAATTATCAGTCTTGTTACAACATATTACCCAAAACGTTCCTTTAATTTTCAATATGATATCCTTATAGCTTTTAGGCCTAAAAGACTATTCACGATGTTTAAAAAAATAATGCCATTAAATTAAGTTCGGACAAACTTACAACATAATAAAGCATACAATTATCTACACACCCTATACCATATACTCAAGAATACTAGTGTTTTTTTAGAAGGGGAGGGTGCGGTGGTGGGGCTGAATCGAGTAGCTTACCTTTCGTTCTAATATCCTGATCGAATTTTATATCCGTTTATATCCTGTGTGGCACGTTATTTTCATGTGCGTATATATGATTATATATCCAAATTAAAATTTGATCGGATTAATGTGAAAGCTTCACTAAAATATTACAAATACATAATAACATTTAATAGTAAATCGAATCACATATGTTTGGATATTATTCAATATGGTTTTCCTTCCAATATCGTTTTTTTTATATATAATATATTGTTTATTTATCCTATTACTCAAACAAATAAACCATAAGTATAGTAAGATATAACGCAAAAGTGAAATCACATTCAATTTTCTATTCGCGTTCTATTTAATTGTCCTATTATTTAAGAGTGTTGGCCTTTATCATTTTGCCAGGAGTCAAATTATCCACCATAGGTCTAAATAAAACTTGACTCACATGAGTGATTAACAATTACATTTTTTTTTTTCATATACCCAAATTCTTATTTTCAGATTTTTGTGACCACCGACTGAGTAATTCCTAAAATCTTAGCCCTTCCACTTAAACCCCAACCTTATGTCAACTCCGTGTCGCAGCCTTCACCATAGCGTAATCGAAAGAAAAACCAATTCACATGTATCCGTGCAAAGAAAGTCAAAGCTTAGCAGTGTCTCATTTCTTTCGGAGACATGTGTCACAAAACGGAATTATTGTCGCCACGTATGTTGAACACCGACTCGCCTGATTGAACATTATATCTACGACAACAAAGCTATCACTTTTATATAATATTCAAATACCACGTATATTATTTATACCTTTATGAAAAAAACATATGTTTTATTTCTTTTAGGAAATGTCACCCCAATTCTAACCGTATTCAAAACCTATTTTGAACGGAAGCCCATCCCATCTCATATTGACAGCCAGCGATGGAGCAGAGAGACCCTGGGAGGTCCTATTCACCGACGGACGACGTTTGAAGAGAAAATGACTCTTGCTTATGATTGACGTGAAATGGCATGGAAAGGGGCGGGGTCAGTTCCTTTGCTCAGAAAGTCATGTCGTATATGCATAGGGACTCGAATCTTTTTGATTGCTATAGTAGGGCCAAACGGGGGGCTTAAGATGGAGCTAATGAAACTTCGAGAGGGTAGATGGTCTTTAACAATATTCGGGCGCTGGTTATGATACGATTGAGATATTAATCCATGAACGTAGCAGCTGATTAAGCATCTTAACTAATTGAAATGACATAGTTATTGTAATGAACAAACTGGTAATGTTATATTTGTATATGACAATGCCAGTAGGCATGATTGCAGCTACAAATGGCTTTAAGTAATGTGTGGAAAACGCTGTTATTTGAAAACCGAAGAAAATTGTTCAAGATGTCTTTTTTTTCGGAATCACATCAATATCTTATATGTATGCATGTTTATATAATGAATATTATGATCCCACTGCACCCTGCTCAGGTCACGGACGTCTTTATATTTGGTTAGTATCGACAATTATAATGACCCTGGTCTTATTGCCTATATTGATGCTGAAACTATGTAATAAATGTGTCAATAGTTTTTATTGTGTAAACCGCGTTCAGATATAGTATGAATAACTTCAATATGTGGATCAATCGATCAATTAATACACAAGGCCATCCTAGCGATATCACTATCAATGCCGATAACTTGCAAAAGCTATTTTAGGTGAAGACATATAATTTGGGTAGAGCGGTTTTTACAAAAGAAACACATTAACAATATTGCTGAAAAGCACGAAAGTAATAATAAACTGTATCAACACATTAGTTTTTGATATAATAAACAGTAACTGAATTTTATATAATCTTAAACAAGTTCATTATCATCTATCTTTATTGATTCATGAAGATTATTAGAAACTTAACATTTAAAGCAACAACATCAAACATATCAACATGTATCATTATGTATTATTCAATTGATATGAATATTTGTGTGTAAAATGTTTATATAGTATATGGATCCCATTCACTATATATGTAAATCATATTATTATAACGTGGAGATGTTGTACTCTAAAGTGTCACTTGACCTGTAATGAGGACTGCAAAAAAAAGTACAGGACAAGGTCAATTGATATCTGTATGCTGCAACATGAATTAAAATGCAATTATCTAAAGCAAATGTACTGGATAATTAAACAATGAAATAAACCTATTACTGGATAGACATAGAGAACAAAATAGATACGTGAGTAAAAAGTCTCAACTGCAACTGAAATGCATGAAATAATATAAAAAATATCACTATTACTATTCATGTAATCGCCATATGATGTAATGTAATGATAACGGATGAGAAAAATCAGTGTCATCCTTTTTCGCAAGCAATACCCTCGGTCGAATAGTCCTAGTCAATAGCAAGTCAATTCATGTTTTATGGTTGAAAACAATATCGGTTTGCTTTAGGAAAAGGATTAACGTGTATCCTATATATGACATCTGGTACAAACATTTCAATCACTTCCTAAGAACCATGTATGTTTCAATATCTGCATCATACATACCACGACAATACTCATTTATCAGGTCGCGTACGTCTCTATTTATAGGGATGCGTCCCTATAAATAGGGGCACCCCTATATATAGGGACGCGTCCCTATATATACGGACGGTTGACGGCAAAAAATATTGTTGCTATCTTTTGAATTTATTTATTTATTTATTTTGAAATCTCAGCTATCCCTTGATGGATTTTGTTTTGCCTCGGCACATGGAAAGAACTCGTATTGGGGATGTGCTTAGGTGGGTTATTTTTTTTTAATTTGATCAAAAATTTAAAACTTGACGAAGTTTTGAATAATGTTGATTTTGGGGCTTAGGCACATAGAGAAAGATTACTCGTATATCGTGATATTTGATGACTACGCATATGTTAGGAAAACGTTGTTAGAAAGACGTTGTCAGAAAGATGTTGCGAGAGAGACGTTGTAAAAAGACGTTGTGAGAAAGACATTGTGAGAAGGTCGTTCCTCCGATGGATTCCGTTGATCGTCTTATTTAATTGCCTATAATTTCCAATTTTCAACTATTGTAAAGGTAGCGGAGGACTGATCTACTTGTTAAATTTCCTATATATCAAAATTTTGAACGGTTATTGAGATTGCTGAGAAATTGTCTCTTTGTTTATATATATAAAAAAATATACAAATAACACATGCTTCGAATGGACATCGAGAAAGATTCCATTCAACATTTCGGCGCTCACATTTATACTTAATTTTATCATAATTCAACCTTATCCTAGCTAGTGTCACTCCCACAGTTTGATATGTATCGATATATATATAATTCATAATCTTAATAAATATTCCACCCATTATGACTATGAAATGACCGGTCAGCTAAACTTTTGGTCAGGCCCCTATATTTTTCGACATTTGGAGTTCCGAATTTATGCTAAAGTGAAGCCCTGTCCTCATCCTAAGCCCTTTAAGTATACACTGTTTAAATTACTTTCCCAAAAGAAAACCGGTTATTGCTCAAGAAAGTTTAAATACCAATTCATGTAACTTGATAATCTTAATGTTGATAGGGGTAATTCGATAGAGCCTTCTGCAGAAAAAACGCAGAATAGGAATTTTATGAAATTTTCACAACAGATTTTATGATGTATTAGCTTTATTTTCCATTCTAATATTTTTCGCGAAATCATTGGTTCAAAAATTATCAATCAAAATCATATGTTAATTGGCTTAAAAACGCATTCTTTTGACAGTAACTCATAATAAAAGGCATTATATCTGTATTAGTTGCGCTCCATTTATTATGACTTTTTTATATGTTAAGCACCACTATATGCGTTTTATGATTATGTAAATGAAATATTAGAAATATATATTTATCTTGGTTTTATTTATCTTTGAAAAATATATATCATTAGAATATACAAAACCACCCTAGCGCCCCTATAAATAGGGACGACCGTCCCTATAAATAGGGGCGCCCCTATAAATAGGGTCGCCCCTATTTTTAGGGACGTCTTTCACCTGTTTATATAAAACACAGCTTAATCAATGTATGTCCATCGTCTCAAAAGTATATTTTCACATGAATTGATAAGCATTGTAATATTTTTTGTATAATTAAACATAAAATGCATTGAACTTTATAGTATTTGTTCTCCAGAAATTACAATGGAAGAGGCATCATACATGGATGTGGACGCAAAGCATTTGCGGGAACAGAAATACTCATTTGACATGGGTAAGTGTGCCTTTCCTCATACATGTACCATAGTCTAGTATTACGAAGAAACAGCGCTAGAATAGACGTGACTAAACACACTCATATGATTTCAATATCATTCAGACGTGGAAATTGTCTCTTTTACTTGTCAAATTAAGTTTAAGAATTTACTTTTATTTGCAGGGGGAACATTAACAAAGTTGGTTTACATTGACACAAACTCGAAAACAGATCATGTAAGTATTAACTCCTATTTATACCCCTTTTCCATTTAATTGTCTGTCAGTGCAGCAGTCTCCCCTTGTAGAAGACGTGTTTAACTTTTTGTTTCAAATTTTGACAAATTGAGACATTTTTCAATACTTTTAAGAATACAGTTTGTATATATTTTCATTATAATTTTTATTATTAGACTGGTACCCTAAAGCTGCGATTCAAGGTGTTCTCCTCCAAGGAACCATGGAAAATGGTGCACTTCATCAACAAAGTGTATCCACCCAATACGAACAAGCCAGCAACTACACTGAATTGCACGGGAATATGCACGTTGAAGCATAAAAAGATGCTGGAAGAGAGGCTTCATGTAAAGTAAGTCATGATAACCTTCCAAATATGTTCAGTATGTTAATCTCTGAAGGAGCGTACGTGGTACCATTTTAATTTTAAATAAGGGATATCTGAATTGTAGTTTCTTTACAAGGTGATTGTTATATTTTTATTATATGTCATTAAAACTCTCAAACCATTTACAAAAGACATTGTCGGTCGATGCGCTAAACTAAAGATATTCAACGTACTTGTTTCCAAGCACCTGGGCACCATGGACCAACTGGACGTCATGCTATTCATTATAACCCTTTCATTTATATAACGACGATGTTGGTGATATTAGATTTTCTTTCAATCATATCGTTACACATTCAGATTGAACGTGATCAATGAACTGGATCAGTTCGCCAATGCCCTAGCCGTATTGGTGACAAATTGCAAAGCACATGCTGTATTCAAAGCGCCCGACCTGGCTGCCGAGGGCAGGGCGATGAAGAATGTGATGGACTGGGCAGAGGTATTGCAACAACTCACGTGTAAGTTTATTCCATATCTTGGTATGTGAATGTTTTTCAATATTATCGTGTTTTTTTTCGCGTTGTTGAGAATAAGCTATTTTTCATCCGATTTGTTCTAAGAGCCGCGTTCTAAATAACAATTGAATTTCCTATGTACAACAGGGTGTTCATTTTGGAGCTGCTTATTCGCTACTGTGCGAAATAAAATATGATGGTTTGATAGTTTTACGTTCATGCCGTTTTGTGCGGCATCGATCCCACTGGAACAAAATTTGAACGAAGGCGCTGGCAGTCGACAATGTGAATTGTGTACTTGTATGCTATACGGAAATCTTCATGTCTCAAACATTACTTAATCAACTATGGGAGGTGTTGTAACGTATCTATGTGATTGTCAAAAATCTTTATTTGCAGTCAAAAATGATTCTCCAAGTGATGCCACACAAGAAAAGACTGGAGACGATAAAGCGGACACACAAGACTCAGAAACAAGAACTAAATCAGATGAAAACCAAAATACAGAAAAGGGGCCTCAGTCTGTAGATCAGTCCGAGAGTTCGGAACCGCCGAAGACCTACCTGCCTGTAAACAGGAATATGTACAATGAGGACACATCTACGGTATTGCCCTGTCTCCATGTGATGCTGGGATCAGCTACTGGCTATATGAGGGTGAGAATTGGGGATTCAAGGGAATTTCAATGTTCTATGAACTAAATTAACTGATATATTTTTGTGACATTTCTGATCATTGAGTTGTCATAAACTTGTTGTATATGTTTTGCAACTGGGTGTCTCAACTAAAGAGTGAGAGACTGGACAACTCGTTAACATACAGTCATTTTTATTGCTTTAAGGTCATTTTTCGGCTAAAATGATTAAGAAACTAATCATTATTCAATTTCCAGGTTGACGAAAATGGCAAGAGTAGTATCGTAAACGGTGGACCAATAGGCGGCAAATACTTTTTGGCGCTTGTCCGTCTAGCAACTGGAGTCACGGTGAGGGATGAATAAAAAATATTTGTATTCAATTTTCATATCATATTTTCACATTCATTGTACATGCATGTTCTTGCTTTAAACAACAGCATCCTTACTTAAGTTTCATTCATTCAATATTTCAAAGTCAAAGAAATATCTTGTTCATGTTGGCATTTGGTTAGTTTTTTTCCTAGTGTGAGGATTTGTACCAATAATTCTTAATCCTCTCTCTAAAATATGGATACAGTTCTAATGCTTATGCAAATCAGCGCATTTTATTTCCAGGATTTTGAAGAAATGGTCTCTCTGGCTGAAAAAGGTGCGATTAAAAATGTGGATTTATTCGGCGTGGACGCCAAAGATGAATTGGAAGGCACAGATGAGAGCGGTCTATACACGGCATTCCCTGACGATCAAACGCTGTACGGACTGGGAAAATTAAGCATCAGTAAGTCAAGGAATATCGTAGAAATATGTATTGCTTTATGAACGTCTGATAGATAATCATATAATGTTGTTTTTTTTTCGTTCAACATGCTTTGATTTTGGTATCTAGTTTGATAAAACGTTATTTTATCTCAATACCGGAGACAAGAAAACCTTGTATAAGTCAATGAATAATCTTATGGAATATACTTTTTATTGGTTGAAGTGTTGTTCCTCACCAAAGGTGTTCCCCATCAAATCTCAGCTTGCTCGGAGATTTTGAGGAAATTCATTCTAGCTTGGAGATTTTTACATTATGAGGAACACTTTTGTCATTTTTCTTTATTTTGTAATAATTTATGAGAATGATAAATTGCAAATAAATTGTAATTGATTGCAATTGTCTTATAACCTATAATTTGTTTTTCATGATGGGTGATTTGGTTGTGTTCAACAATTCAATTTTTGCAAAAGGTGTTCCTTGTCTGCTCCAAGCTGGCAAGAAAAGGAGGAACAGCTCAGCTGGCTTGGAAAAAAAATGAACACCTTTTTTGCAAAATATTTATGTTCAAAAAAGAGTTGTGTTAATCGCCTAAGTATAGTATAGTATGGGGGTGTCCTTATTGGTTCACTCTCAATGCCCTTTTGCTGAAATGGTGTATAATTTTGTGATAACTTGTTGCTGTAAAATAGAAAGGAAACATTTTCAATGCTCCAAAAACATATTAAGGCGTTCATAAAGATAAAAAAATTATAATTTTATGTCATATCACACACATAAGCAATTCTAAATAAGTAAAAAGTAACTTAGCATAGAGTTTACAATTTCAGGTGATGAGAAATTCAGGAAAGAAGATTTGTTGGCATCCTTGTTTCATTATATAATCTGTGAAACTACGAATTTGGTGAAAAATGTAGCACGGCAATATAATTTGAAAAGGGTCTACTTTACTGGTGGATTCTTACAGAATGAGTTCGTGAAGGGCCTTGCGGAGGAATACATAGGCATGTTGTTGACGGCTTTTCAAATAGACCCCGAGGTAAATGTTAATACATAACATATTGTAAGCATATTACGTAAAATATCTTATGAAATATAGATTCTAGGACTTAAGACTATCCGCAAATTAAACATATTGAACATATAACGTTATAACGAATATATCTGTTTGGGTAATCATCTTGGTTAAATAGTTCTATTTTTAAATAATATTGCAAGTTATGCCCTCAAATATACTCTATTCACTTAATAGAATAATGGAATATGGTTTCCCGATTTCAGATCAAATATGGATTCATTCAGCATGGCAATATGTATGGAGCTCTCGGGTGTTTGCTAAAATCGGATTGAACGGATACAAATATCAATATATTAATGACTATGTATCATGTTATCTGTATTCAAAATTGGTCTATTTCATAATGTTCTATTCACTTTAAGATAGTCAGTTTATTTTAACAGTAGTTTTACAATTACATTGAACATTCGGCATGTTAAGTACAATTAAAATGAACAAATAAATTGAATCAAATTTAAGAACCTCATATAACACACGTAAATATACAGTAAGATACTAGATGATGTATAATGTGAATAATGTCACGGCCACTGGTCAGCGAAATATTCGCAAATTCACAGTTAAACTGAAACGAAAAGCAATAGCAAACGCATTGATATCTATATTCGCTGCAGTTGCTATATATGTATATTTTCTATCCATTTCGCTGCGACTTCAGAAGATGTCCCTGGCTGGTGACCGCACCATAATAATGTAGAAATAACACATATAGAAAAACACATATACACAGCGTATAATAATAATGACACTTCATTGATGCAGTGGACGGTCACCATAGACAACGACATAGTAAATTGTAATTTGTACCTGGGTTTATTTGTGCCATTACCAGCAATACTTAAGGCATCATAATGAAGGCATACGTACAGAAAGATGTAACCTAACTAAACATATTTATTATAATTGGTAAAGTATATGGTGTTAAGCTATGTAGAACGATCACTTTGGAAATCAAATGAAGTGTTCATTGTAAGATGTTAAAACCTAAATGTAACAAATCATCGTAGAATATATATCCTTAACTAAACAATAAAATAGATCTCACTTGAATTTCTTACACAGAAGAATTCATAGATTTATATGAAATAAGGGATATCCGCCCAAAAAGTCTCCGGCTAAAAAGTTTCCGGCCATAAAGTCTCCAAAAGTGACAGTGTGCAAAAAAGTCTTCAGCCAAAAAGTTTCCAGCCATTAAGTTTCCAATTAGAAAGATTATTAAATAAACACAATAGTACAACAATAATGCTCTTGTGTCTTACTTTAGAATTGTTTCTTTGTAAATACTTTGCAAATTATTTTGCCCAAGACCCATACTTAAGAAAATTTATGATGAGAAACTTTATGGCCCAAAACGTTTTGGCTGGAGACTTTTTGGCACATGCTGTCACTTTTAGAGACTCTATGGCTGGAAACATTTTGGTCGGAGACTTTTTGACCCGGATTCGAAATAAGGATAAGAAATCTTCCTAGAAACAGGGGAATCATGATGACTCTAGCAGAGGGTTTACTGTCCATACAAATATCGCATTTACATAAACATTTATATTGTGCAAAGAAAAACTATTGTGATTCTCACATTCATACAATTAAATGTGCGAGGATCCGCTGTGTTTATTGTATTAACATACAATAAAAATATTGTCCTTAATTCTATTATGCACTGCCATAACTAAATTGTACAAAAGAAAAAAAGACGAAAATTAAGCCTTTGTTGGACGAATGGCTATAAACCTG
>LQRL01099853.1:0-19063 GCA_001703475.1 Hydroides elegans
GTGGTTCTAGACAACGTGTATAGGAAATCACGTGGTGTGATATGACTTCATAGATTACTAATTCTTATGAGTAATAATCACATGTAGGTGTGGTCTACATTCGACATTGCCCTCTTTCATAAGCCTTCATTCAATTCATAAACATGATAAATGCCATGAAACTCAAGGAATTAGAATAAGCTCACATGTAGAGGGGTTGTGTTTACATAACTGAAGGCGTTAGATAAGAAACGACAACTTTTTCACCGCGACAACTTTTTCGATGCACCGTTCTCATCGAAAAAGTTGTCGACAACTATTTCACCGGCGACAACTAAACCACCGCGACACCGGTTAATCAAGCATAGGCTATGAGATACCGGGTTAGAATGATGGGGATGGATACTAAGTTGTTTTATGAGGGATACCATACGGTTTGGTTGTTCTTATACTTTTTTGTGTTGATATGTGAATGGATTGTCATGTTATTAATCGAACATCGTTATTTCGTTTGAGTTTATCTGTGTTTTGCTTGGATTTAGTTCAATAAAAGAAGGGTAGTGTATAAGTATGAATTTATTGTTCCTGATGGGGTTTTCATCAGAACGGTTTATTGTACAGTTATCCATGACTCCTAAACTAAATTTATTAGCTCAAATATGTTTCTTGAATAATCACAACAACTTAACTTTTATTCCGCAATTAAATAACCCTTTGAAAAAAATCTACTTTTGCTGTTTCACGATAACTCCATTCCATGTTATAAATGCACACATTATTGTACATAGAGGCTTATTTGCAGATGATGAAAACAACAATTGTATTAAATATCATTAAGAGTTTTATAATGATCTTTCACATCAAACTTATATTTAAGACTAAATAATACAAAGAAGAAACCAATAACAATGTATTAATTCAACGACATCAACTTTTCAATTACAATACAAACTAACACTAAATATTATTCGTTGCTTAAACGAGTACATTTCGAAGTAATTGCCATAATGGCATCGGAGACGCGATGTTTTCCTAAGAAAAAATACATTTGTATGTTTCTGCAAATCAAACTTAACACCCGAAATAAAATATAAATTATAGTACGAGTGAGTGCCTATTTTATTTGCCATAGGACAAAAAATATATCAATGTTTTATACTGAGCCCTGCACGACTGAAAACTTCTGTCCATCAGAAATTCTGATTACCGAGTCCATGTAAATAATGATACACAAACCGGATTTTGAATTTGATGTCAAAAGCTTTATTTGTTTTAAACCAATTAACCGAATAAAGTTTATTTTAAATTCAAAATCAACATAAAACATTTCATACGAGCCGAGTAGAATGTACATTAAATAGTAAATCACAATAACCATAACTACTTTTATTTCAAATTTCCCTCCATTTTAGCAGGCGAGGCGAAAGGACCCTCTCTATAGTCGGAAAGCCAGCCTATCCCCCCCCCCCAGAGGGAAAGCCCCCCTTCCCCAGGAAGGGGGGCTTTCCCATCCCAATCCCCATGGTTTTGATCATTTATTTTTTTTTTCAAAAATAAAACATAATTTTAATTTCCTGTAGATTGAATACGTTTCACATCACAATGTCTGTTACGTGTATATGATGTCGCTTCGATAACAAAATAAAATGTGGAGTCTCAAAATGACGTCAAAGAATATATATCAATGGCGTAAAGTAACATCAACGTCGCCACTTGACGTTGTTACGATGTTATTTATGGCCTTGACGTCAGTCGTTGAAACATGGACGTTATGAAACCATAAGCTGAAGTGAGGTTGGATATTTGCCAGGAGGGTTTCTCCCAGCCTGCAAACTTAGAGGGGAATTTTCGTGGGGGTAGTCTATCTAATATAATACCTACAGAATAGAATAGAAAAAAAAATTATACACAGTTTTGTAATTGGAAAAATATAATTTAATCGGAAATTATAAATTTATTATAACAAAAAATAATGATTCATGATTAAAATGATATCTTGAGCAATGACAGCGTATATCAAATTTTATATTGAGCCGCATGTGAGCGATTGATCCTGAACATGAACTTGCTAGGGGCGTAATTCGATTCACTGATTCGAGAATCGGTTCTGAAAAGCAGTAAGCAAATAAGCAAAATTCGATATGCAGATATTTACATTTAAGCTTGTTAAACAGCCCATTAATCGCCTGGCCATATTGGAAACTTTTCCCTGTTGTTTTCACAAACAAACCTGTCTTCAAAGGTTCACTTACTCCTTAGAAGTCTATGTGAAAGCAAATACAGCAAGCGTGTAATTTTACTTGTTCATGGAAGAGGCACAACAAGTTTCCAATGTGACAAATGACTAATCATTGTACTAACACCGCCATATGTTTTAGGATTGGTATCTTAACCTCAATGATATAGGGGTTAACACATTTGAATACATAAAACATATAATTGTATAAAATATTTCAGTTATACCGTATGTTTGATTAATTATGATACAACAAAATAGAGTCTACTTTAAAACGTAATAAAGGTGTACCGAAAAAGAAATCTTGGTTATTTAAAAAGTAGCAATAGAAATAGAAGTGTTGAATGGTTGTTTTCAAAGATAAGTTTCATATGTTTGTCTAGCCATGCAAGAACTCTTCAAATAATAATATCATATTTGACAATCTATCCAAATTGTTTTATCTTCAAAAATCATACGAAACCATATGGAAATTTAATAGTTCCAAGAGACGGCACCCCGCGACACATTTTTCAAAAAGCGGTAAAATCCCCTAAAACATAACAAATACGAAAAACATCAGAAAAATGTGTTTTGAATATAACAATTTTGCAACAAATTTTTTCAAAACAGCTGGACAGTTTTTCATTTCTCGACAGCTTGGAACAGAAAGGGAACACGTTTAGAAAAAAAATATAATGTTTAATATAACCAAATTACCCATCATGCAACTAACAGTCTATTAGACAACTACAAGCAAGTTTTTTATCAAGTTCTAACTAGTTATTTTTACTAATTATTGAAAAAAGAAATTCTCCAAAAAAAATCTTCCTCAAACTGCTGAAATCGCCAAAAAAAACGATTTTTTAAAATTTGTCCAAGCAAGCCGGAAACGGATGGGGAACACCTTATTGGAGAACTGCTCGTGAGGTGCTCTTCCTCAATAAATGTTTATGGAACTATCTGTTTAGACTATCCGGTGTATGCCCTGCTTTTCTCTTTTCTCGTCTATTTCTGCTGAATTTGTAGTCGCCAAAATTGCCTTTGCATCGTGGATATTACGACAGCTCACCCTATTTAAAAACGTTTAGGTTAAAGAGTGTTTGGCCAATAAAACTAAATTGATATCAGTTACAAAACCCTTTGCACTGCAAGAATATTGTATTGGTACAACTACATAACAATATACTCTCCACATCCATGCAAATGTATTCACTGAGTTTAGTTACAAAAATATCTGATTGCTTTCCCCTTTTTAAATATAAGCGCAACAATTCAAAGAGCAATGTTTGATTTGAATTTGTCAATGTCTAAATGGATTTTATTTTGGAAGCTAGATTTCAATCAATACAACTGAGGCCTTTATATGGATTATAAATAAAAATGCATCTTATATAAATAATATACTTTTTGAGTGTAGGCAAATCGAGTTATGCATATTGTATTCAAATCTTTGATTTTCAAGGAGCGAGGGTCCAACACCGGTTCGATTGATATAACAGTTATGACGGTATATAAAGTTCAACACACATATCAACGGGATGCTTACCTTATCTTGCTTATCCACGTCGTGGTATTGGTCATACGACACGCGCAATACTCGAAGGACCTGGTCAATGATCAAGAGGCGCGCTTTCCGAATGCGGCAGCACACAAAACGCGGTAATGCGACGCTGAAGTCTCCTTCACGGTGCTTGCACTGGTTTTCTCTACTTAACCCAGATTTGAACATACTTCGCTCCGTTGCAAAGAACTCTTTAGTGTTACCAAGAATCACGCACTCACGAAGTTTCTCGTAAATTGCTATTGCCCATTTCCATCGATTGTTTCCTTCAATATCCGAATCATCAAATACATAGTGGTGGGTTAAAACGAAAACGCATGTCTTCAGGTGATAGGTTCTGATTATTTGATGAATGTCAATAGTCACACCAAGATCGATGAGTTCTTGCACTATTGATTGGATAACATGCAAGATTCGAACCGCTTTTGCCAAACGGTAGCCTTCAAATATATGTCGAGGGAGGGCTTTGATCAAACCATTTTCAACCAGCGAAAACACTGTTTTCTCATCTTTAACTTCTGATAATAAACGGGGAGTGGATAAGTTTGTAGGTAAGTAAATATCGTCTTGATCAAAGCCTCCGCCCGGTAAGGAATCGCATGCTTCAGAAATCACCTTAGCAGGCGCTTGCTCTTGTGATACAAGTAGGAAGTTGTGGTGAGGAAGGGTGACGGGTCTCGTCAATGGTCTTGCCGGTACCAAGTCAATTGAGATATGAGTTATGCACAACTCCTTTTCCAACCATACGATACCTAAACATGGGTATCTTCTGTGAGTATGTAACGACATGCTTTCGAGTACCAAACGGGGGTGATGTTTTGATTGCATTTTAGGTACAACTGATCGTAATTGCTTAAGTAAATCAGAATAATCCATTGTTGAATTTGTGAACAGCACATAGTCAAACTCATCGATGAACAAAGTTTGGCTACACTCTGCGGCGCTTCCAGTAAGTATTGGTTCCCATGAAGAACCGGTATTTGCTCTCTCCATTTCTTTGCATATTTCGCGTAGCAACCAAGATACTGCATTCGCCTTGTCGTCCGTTCTACGCCTGTTTGCACGAAAATCGAGTTGTTCCACAATCCTTGGCATGACTGAGTCGTCAATTGATTTTGAAAGATCTTGGAACGTTTGGCAGATTTTGGTAGATGGTTGAGATGCGAAGAATTGACATTCATCATACCATTTTTTAATAATTGCAAAATGGTCATTATCTATCTGCCCTAAAACAGGCACCTTATTTATGCTTGAATTAGAAGAAACTACCCATTCCAGCAATTTTGATTTCGAGTAGGTATTCAGCTTATCCATGTAAGATGAGTCATTGATCAGGTCTATCATGATATTGATATGGCGAGAAATGCCACTGTCAATTACAGATCTAATCAGTGACGCATTAGTAATATCTTTGTTTTGCATTTTAAGAATATCCCTATACAAGTCTTTAATATTCTGAATATCACTTGACTCTATTTGGACGGATTTCGACCACAGTGCATCAACAAACTCAAGCACAAACGTTGGACATGACTCCACGATTGCATAACAGAGTTGCTCACGAAGCTCACCTTCCTGTTTGAGCTCTATGTGCGGAAAGAGAGCGTCGCGTAAATTGGCAAGAAATACTGAATCATCAATTTTCATAAAAACGATCGAAAGCGTGTTTACAATATAGCTAGCAAACATGTAAAAATGAGATAGATTAGTGAGTGCGCGTAATGTAGCGCTATCCGAGTTCATGACACACGCCACATTGAATGAATTACTAATTGAATGAATTATAGTGTCGTTCTTGTCATCGCTGTGCAGAGCGGCAACAAATTCGTCAATGTTATGCATGCGACTCAAATCGCCTGAACGTAGTATTTCAGACATCTCTTGAGGGGCCAGCCAGAATTCTTTAGTGTTTGAACTTGGCGGAGTAGGTGCGTCACTTGATTGGGAGATGGTGGTAAAATCTCTCTCTTCACGGTTTTCCGATATGGCACCTTCCGTAACCGAGGTGTCTTGCGTTCTACACAAATTCTCCATCATAGTTGATTTCAAAATATTTTGCTATCCGAACAAACCACATTTTATTTCATATCCATATATATAATTCAAATTTCCACATTTAAAAAAATATTGAAAAACTAAATAAATTTAACAGTTATTTCAACCACTAGCTTTGACAATCATTTCATTCAAAACTATATCCTTTTTATTTCATGATCACATCGTCAACTTGTTTTGCTCGAATTCATATAAATATTGCGAAAGTAATTAGCATATGCACGTAAACAATTGCCCATCAGTTTAAAAACAAAACTAGACTGGGATAAATAGCTATACAGTTGCGTCAACAATCAATTTTAAAACAGTTATTTTTCTTATTTTTTTTCCTTAAATTGCCTATACAGTGAGTGTATAATTTCGCATCAAATAACGGGTTTGCTTTGGCAGAAAAATCAATATGCCTAGATCGAAAAACTTCAATCCGTTGCTGCGTAGGAAAAAGGCTTGCAATTTGACTTGCCTTACTTTAGTGTCTAAACAAAACCGCAAATATTTAACGCTTCAAGCATGGTGCCGTTTTTTCATTTATCGCTTGAGACATTGGCACTGACAATAAAATCCAATAATCATGTAAGAAGAGTTCCTAACGAGCTTTTTTCTCAAAAAGGTGTTCCCAGGATATTCCAGCTGACTTGGAGATTTTGAGGAAATTCGTTCTAGCCTGGAGAATTTAGCAATTTGAGGAACACCTTTTTTTGACAATTTCTTTATCTTATGATAATTAGCTCAGCTGGCTTGGAAAAAATGAACAACTTTTTGTAAAATTTTAATGTTAAAAAAGGAGTATTATATTGTTGTCAGTCTAAGTAAATTGTTTTAAGGTTATTTAACACATTTTTGAAAACATGTCGTGGGGTGCCATTCATGTAACACAATGAATAAAAAGTTAAAATGCAGTATTTAAGTATATATTATTACATTGCATGCAAATAATCTGAAATATATAGAAGAATGTTTACTTTGAAGATTAGCCAAGTGCGCTGTAATAATAAACTTATGTCGAGCTTCTTGACAAATAGAAGGACTTTAAAGAGCTACTTAAATTCAAAGACATAAATTTCCCAGTCAAAATGTTTAATAAAATTGTGATTTCTCGATAAAATTTGAATTAACGATGGCAAAACAATTATTTAAGACTTTAGTTACGGGGACTGTTTGTCCGGGGACTTTTCGACCGAGATTTAGTTATGTATCCTGTTAAATACATTAACGTATGGATGGATTCTAAATCAATTTATTATATCAATTCATTTCACAATCTCATAGCGATGTAAACAATGACAATTCATTTAATAAGTATATCCTTGTGCAGATATTTCATTATTCCTCACTTCAACATAAATCGGGTTATATAATGAACATAAACTGCATGACCTTTTGCATATGTATCATAGCTATTGGGAAAGAGAATTCAGTTTACAATGCCACTTACATTGCATGCGTTGGAGCTGCAAATATTGATCGCTTGAAATGCAATGCTGCATTATTACAAAACATGCTGAGACCTTGGCCTTGACTATGATCCGCGAGGCACAATGAACATGTTACATATGCATGAGGGTTGTATGCATTACTATATTTCAAGCCAACGGAGATATTCAAAGCAAAATTTTCTGTTTTCGTAAGTTTAGTGGGTGTTGCTATTATTTATTTGCTAATCCTAACTGTTTCATTTTTGTTGCATATTATTTTTATCAAACTCCTTCTACAGACAAACCATTGAACTGAAAAAGGATTCAAAATGTTGTATCTTGTAATTTTAGAAACTTTATAAAGCGTATGTACATGTATATTGCTGAAAATGAATCGTTATATTTGTTACATTACGTACCAGCAATTTCCAGCTAAACGTTTTAGTCAAATGGTTTTCCAAAGCTTCAAATGCGAAAGTATTGAAGTATATACTAAAACAAGAATCCGTAGGACGTGGCTACATAAACAAGTGCAATATGATTAACATGTACTTGTTTTGAATCGACAATATAGCTATAAAAAAAAAACAATATCGTGGAATATTAAACACGTTTTTGTTTCAAACGGTCTCACAATCCCTTGTCAAAAAGTTTAATTTTCTTAATCTTTGACTTTTATTTGCATTGATAAAAAAATTCAGTTTTTTTTATCATCACCTTAATATGAATAGAAGTGGAATAATCTTAATTTGTAAAGCATTTTATTGATATGACAAAATAATAAAAAGTTTATACTAAAAATGTTTGCCCTAATATGTAAGACAAAAAAAAACTAAATAAAAATGCGCTTCCTGGTTTAGTCTGATAATTTATACTATTGGCGCCCCAGGTTCAATATTGTCTGTATCCGCGCCTACAAATACATTTTTATCAAGTTCATAAATATAGAACTATCTGAAATTCTGAAATGTTTTTATTCACTAAATGCAAATGGGCCTGGTTGAATGTAATTTTAAGAGCTAGTTCTCCATTTAAATTGTGGTTTTCAATGTACTCTTCATGAGACAAAAGAACGCTTGTTGCATTTATTATAGTAAGCTAGTCGTGTTTTTGAGTTCACTATAATTCGAAATGTTTAAACACATCGTAAAAATACAAAAAAGCGCCCTATGTGGCCAGTCCCTTACATATTTAGCAAGTGCAAGAATATTAAAAGGTATATAAAATAATATTCTGAAATGATAACATAGATTTCTATCAAATAATCCTTATATTCAATACGACATGAAGAGTTGAATGGACAATCTTCTCAGTGCATTGATCAGTATGGCAGGGTATTCCCCATCATTGTTTATAGCTTTATCAAATCATTAATTCAATATATTTGTTCAACGCTTTAGCAAATTCGTTTCAATAAGTCATCATTTAAACTAAGATATACTAAACCCATCTCCTTACTCACATCAGCCAACCCACTTTGGTTGCATATCCCCCGTAATGACCTTGCACTTCTTATGTCAAAGGGTCTGACCACTTGGGAAGCCGTGTTGAGAATTTACCATTACACATCGTTTGTCAATGCAATCACTGTTTTAGCAAACTAGAAAACGTGAAAGCTTACTTTTTATAAATGCAACAATCGCTATTGAATGACTCATAAATAATAGAATGATAACCACGATTTTCGGCAAAAGCAAAGCAAAAAGGTCACAATATAGCACAGATAAAATGTTTACCGACACATCTATATCCCTAACACCAATTATACATTTAGGAAAATGTTATAATATTTATACATTTGAAAAGGTTAAGATGAGTTATCTATTACTTTCCTATTATCATCTATTGTTGTCTATTTACACTTTTTGAGAGAAACCATAGAATTGACCCTGTATTCTAAAAGGCTGTAAGAATAATATATCAACATTTTGAGAAAAGAGTTTTGGCTCCTGCTTATAATGATTTCAAATTCGACCTCGGCCCAATGGGTCACTCGGTCTCTGATAAATCAGCACCTACATCTGGTAATCAAAGTTAGAAAAACTTAAAACCATTATTATACAATAAACAAAATTATCACCTGCGTGGCGAACTTGAGTATAAAACTTCCAAAGGTCATTTTCGCCAATTGTCATAAAACCAGTGCTTGGTCTAATGATGACTTATTCATATACATTAGTAAAACAGATCAGTTAAACTATCTTTCGTTCAAGTCCAAATAATTATTGACACAATTTACGCAACAAATACATGAATGAAAGGTTTGCCCTTTTTGTTACAATCACCAAAAATATGCAACAGGTGCACACATAGGCCGATAGATAAACGTACAGGTGATTTATCTTCACATATTTTGCTAATCCTGAGAACAATTTTAATCGCGCTAATATTCTACGCAAAGACAGACTGAAAAATGTGCCGGTAATCATAAATTACCGCAGAGCGATAAATCACATATTTTACATATGTTTTCAAAATTATGCAATGTTGAACACAAACATATGCAAGCAATTATCAATTTTTCGAACACCTCCGTATCATAAATAGTACCCTAGAGTTGCATTATAAAAAATGATTACGCTGGAATTCAAACCATCCTTGACCTTATTATTACGATCTGACTGCAGACCCATTTTAAATGTGAACGAACATGCACATCGTTTGAATGATAGTAACAATAATGTTACAAAATTCACTGGAATAGCATATGAATATTATTGCCACATTCATGAAAAAGTTTGCAATTCTAACCAATAACCTTTAGATCGTTGGACAAATATGCAACTTGTTCATATTTAAAAGATTCCAAATAACGACGTTTCAAGTTCTGTGCCCATGCGCTACTTTGAGTGTCCGTTTCATGCATTTGCTGAGAATAGCAAGACGCAAAAAGCAGCGAGACCATAGAACTATTAGCGACCATAGTCTTATTAGCGTTAGCATTCAGCTTATTGACCGCCTTGATGGCGGCTGAAACTGGGCCGAGAATCTAAAAAAATAAACACTTTTAAAACAAATATTTCTATGACCTTAGATTCCTGATGTTGCTCAATCAGTTGTTCAATGCCAAAATGGAATTTTAAAAGAACAATTGTGATGCAAAATGCACTCTTTAGGCGACCAAGTGAATTATACTTATAAGAAAACGAGTAGAGAATATATATACTCCTTATTGACATGTTTTACCGAATTCGCCAAATCACAATTTAAACAGTTCCGGTGGATAACAATTCCTCATATTTAACGAGATGGTGAAGTATGTACTCGCTTATTTATTTATTCATCGGAAAAATTTTCCATTGTGGCTTCATAATAGTCATTATTGTGTAAATAAAGTGTTTTCAGCCCATTCATTTTGCAAATCAATTTTAAGAACAAAAAATTTATCTCTTTATGGGCCGAGTTTATGCGCTATTGCGGGAAGCCGATTAAAAATGTTATTTTTATATAGTCACTACATTGACGTTTATATAAAATGGCCAATTACTTATTCTGGCGCATCTGCCTCACGGTATCGGTCATATGAAATGCGCAACACTCGAAGGATCTGATCAATAATCAAAAGACGCGCTTTTCGACGGCGGCAGCAGAAAAAACGCGGCAATGCGACGTTGAATTCCTCCTCATCATGTTTGCACTCGAAAACCTTATTAGGCCACAAAGGTTTGAACATGCTTCGCTCTGTGGCAAAGAATTCTTTGGTGGTTCCAAGAATCACAAACTCACGCAGTTTCTCGTAAATTGCTGTTGCCCATTTCCACCGATTGTTTCCTTCGATATCAGAATCGTCACATACATAGTCCTGGGTTATATAAAAAACGCAGGTCTTCAGGTGATAGGTTCTTATTATTTTGTGAATGTCAATAGTAACACCAAGATCGATGAGATTTTGCACTATGGATGCGATAACATGCACTATGCGCACTGCTTTTGCCAAACGGTAGCCCTCAAATATATGTCGAGGGAGGGCTTTAATCAAACCATTTTCAACCAGCGAAAACACGGTATTCCCATCCCCATGCATTTCCGACAATAAACGGGGAGTGGTTTTGTTTGTAGGTGAGGAAATATCGTCATAAACAATGTCATGGTTCGGTAATGAATCGAATGCTGCAGAATAGCCATCAGCAGGTGACTGCTCTTGTGATACAGGTAGGATGTTGTGATAAGGGAGGGTTATGGGTCTCGTCAATGGTCTTGCAGGTACCAAGTCTATGGAGATATGAATGATGCGAAGTTCCTTATCCAACCATCCGATACCTAAACATGGATATCTACGGTCGTCAGTATGTAACGACATGCTTTCTAGTGCCAAACGGGGGTGATGTTTTGATTGTATTTTAGGTACAACGGATTCTAACGTTGATCGAAACTCCAAATAATTTAATTTCGAATTAGTGAGCAGCACATAGTCAAACTCATCGATGAACAAAGCTTGGCTACACTCTGCAGCGCTTCCAGTAAGTATTGGTTCCCATGAAGAACCGGTATCCACTCTCTCTATTTCTTTGCATATTTCACTTAGCAACAAAGATACATCCTTTGCCTGATCGTTTGTTTGACAAATGTCAACACATATAGCGATTTGTTCCATAATCCTTGGAATGATCGAGTCTTCTAAAGACTTAGAAGGGAGTGATTGAAGTGTTTGTGAAGATATTTGAGATGTGAAAAACTGTTGTTCATCAGTTGCTAAGGATCAACAAATTGTCGCTATCTATTTGCTTCAAAACAGGTATTTCATTGATAGTATATTTGGAAGCAATCATCCTTTCTAGCAATTTGGATTTTGAATATGTATCTATACTATCCCAGTTTAAAACGTCATTGATTTGTCCAAATATGATATGAATATGGCGAGAAATACCTATATGAATGACTGATTTTATCACTGACTTATTAGTTATATCTTTGTTTCTACTTTTGAGAATGTCAATGTGAAGGTCCTTGATATACTGAATGTCATTCGACTCGTTTCGTACAGATTCTGACCACAGGGAATCAATACATTCAAGCAACGAAATTGGACATGGCCTGATTATTGCACGACCTAGTTGCTCACGAAGCATACTTTTATGTTTGAAATCTATGTGCGGAAGGAGAGCGTCGCGTAACTTGGTAATAAATACTGGATCATTATTTTTCATATAATCGCTCGAAAAAACATTTACGATAAAGCTAGCAAACATGTAAAAATGAGGTAGATTAGTAAGTGCGTGTAATGTAGCGCTATCCGAGTTAATATAACACAAAAAGAATGAACTACCAATCGAACGGCTGATGCGGTCCCTCTCGTCCTCGCTGTTCACAGCGGCAACACATTTGTCAATTTCATGCATTTGCCTCAAATCGCCTAAAAATAGAACTGCATGTATCTTATCGTCGACCAGCCGAAATTCTTCAGTGTTTAAAGTCTCCTTTGACGGACTAGGTATGCCACTTGATTTAGATAAGGTGGTGAAATCACTCTCTTCACGATTTTCCAAAAAGGATGTGTCACTCAATTTGGGGGCGGTGCTGGAATCTCTCACTTCACGGTTTTTGGATATTGCACCTTCCGTAAAAGAAGTTTCTAGCTTTCTACATAAATTCTCCATCAATCCTTTTTTTTTAAATTTTCACTTCACAGCTTTATTGTTATTTGACCCAACACCATTGATATTTGATTTTTATATTCATGTATAAAGTTCATTGTTCGACTTTAAAACACAATATTAAAAAATAATAATTTAACAGTTATTTCAACCATAAGTTTTGACAATTATATAATTCAAAACTATATCTTTTTTATTTCATGATCACATAGTCAACATATGAAATGTATTGCTAATGTAATTAACATGTAAAAAAGTGCTTATTTTTAACAACAAAATAAGATTGGAATTAGTAATGTTACGGTTATATCAACTATTAATTTTAACAATCTTTTTTTTTCACGAATTTCCTATTTATCCAATATGATTCCGCATCTGATAATTGGGTTGATCTAACTGAGACCATTTATATTTATAAGTGTATGCATGAATCATTGGTCAATAAATACATATTCAATGTATTGCGAAATAAAAATTATACCTAGATTGTGACTTGTCTTGAGTGTTCTTCAACGAATTGCTTATCACTTTCGGCTTTGAGACATTGACTGACAAAACAATCCTATTATCAAGTTACACAATGGATTTAGAAATAAAATGTAGGGTCTAAGTATATAGAATGAACATATATATTAGTAATCACCCTATTGTAACATTGATGATAAGGCTTGATGATAGTTGTGATAAGGCCACTTATTATTTTGATTTTGCTCCAATTATAGGTTCGTCATTCCTCTCTTATACATGAATGAAATTATGAAATATATTTAACTATATTCTATATCCAACTGGTTTCTTGCTGGTTGCTTATATTTGCTACCTCGATGTATTGATCATTTTCAGAATAGAATATTTTTTGTGAATATAAACAATATCTTCTAGCAAAAATAGTTTGCAAATACTTTTGACGATGTTATCGAGCGAATGTAAGACATATTTATTATAATCATATCAGATGATCATCTGATTGTATCTTTTGATGTTAAAATTGGTATCCGGTCAAAAACTTAGAATTGTAGAAAAAACATGATGTAACAACCGGAAAGATAGAAGCCTAATTTTTGTTCAACTTCTGTTTTTTTAATATTATATAAACGTTATTTATAATAAGACAACAAACATATAATACCATGTTGGGGATTTCATGTCCGGGGTCTTTATGTCATATGTTGCATTTTTAGTGATCTATTGTTCGGGGACTAAATGTCTGGGGACTTTTTGACCTGGATTCCCTTAAACTATATGGTATCAATTAATATATAACAAGCTTTATTCACATTTAAATGTTTTGATATTTATCGGGTGTACATAATCCCATAGCTTTATTTGAAGGCGACAGTAATGGACGTGATTCTTTCAATAGAACTGATTAGTACTTGAATAAGCAATGAAATACGCAATAAAAACTAGACCTTATTACTTTGCAATGCAATTGACGGAATCCATGCAACATTGTGTAAAGTCTGAAACCGACGTTTTGTGTAAAGAGGCATTACTTTCTTTTTAGTTGGTCATCAACACAAGGATTTGCAAGTAGCCAAAGAATAAGACTATCATGACCTCATCGATTTTAAAGCACCATTCAAGCATATAACAAGGATCCATAATCATGTGATACTTAGCAATGCATTTTGGGGAAACATGTTAAGTCGACTTAACACATTTGTTGCACTGAGTCCTTCAATTGTAATTGTGAGATTGTCTAAATATATTTTGCATATTAAGATACAAAATACATCTATATATATAATTTCTATCGTGTTATTTATGTCATATTTTAACGAGTAATATTGTGACACCTATCTTTCGTTACGAACCACTGAAAATGTGGTGATGGATAATCAAGGAAACATGTCTATTATTACATTGCATGCAAATGATCCGAAGTCTTTTAAGGAATGCTTACTTTGATGATTAGCGAAGTGCGCTGTGATAACCTACTTATGTCGAGCTCGAAAAGATCGAAATGAACAACAATCCATTGTTTACAACAAACGCGTCATTACTGTTGGTATTTTACAGAGATGTACAGTAAACGCGGTTTATAAGTTGACAACCGCACGCCCGCACGCTTAACACTCCACGCCCGCACGCTTAATAATCCACGCTAAAATTCAATTTTGCGCACGCCCGCACGCTTGCACGCCTATACGCTCGCACGCCCGCACGCTTGTGTGTGTGTGTACATAAAGGATGCAAGGTATACCATTCATAATTCTGCTATTTTCCTCGATCATCAGTTGAGCAGCTACCAAATCAATACCTTTACTACCCATTTTAATTCCTATAGAGTGAGTTCGGGTATAACCGGATACTTTTGGACTAAACCTCAATTTTCTCATTTCTTATTAGATATTTAGTTGCAAATAAGGTTATTAGTTCGAGACAAAGTGTTTTG
This sequence comes from Hydroides elegans, assembly GCA_001703475.1. Classification (NCBI taxonomy): domain Eukaryota; kingdom Metazoa; phylum Annelida; class Polychaeta; order Sabellida; family Serpulidae; genus Hydroides; species Hydroides elegans. Next base: position 15,221 of record LQRL01099853.1, read on the forward strand.
CTACAAAATGCATTTGGAATTTTAAAAACATTCAAATGTGTTCTATGTGAAAAGTCGAGGTTTATGCAGAAAAGTCAGAGCGGGTAAATCCGGACACTTTTCGGGTAAATCCGGACACATTACTCAAATCGAAATCTCGTAGCAAAGTTAACTGTTTATATACCGTTAAAATAAAAACAGTTATATATGTTTGGATTCACCATGGTTTTTTCAAATATTTTCAAATCTAATCACGCAGAATGGGCTGGAGTCACGTGTTTTCCGAGACTTCATCAAAATATTCGAATAAAATTTGCATCTCTTTATCTCGTTTGAACGAGATTTCATAAATAATGCGATATTTTCCATTTTTATGTTGTAATGGGCTTCAAATCAATTGATATTCACAAGATTTAGTTAAACAAATCGTATGTTAGCCAATATAAATGCGTTTTATGGCAAAAATAATCACTGTCCGGATTTACCCGCCATCCACACCAGTGTCATATTTGCAGGAGGCTAAATATCGGACACTTTATATTCGGTATTTTTTCGAAACCATGTTAAAATAATATTTTTGGATATTTGATCCGAAGACACAAACTCATGATGAAGCATGATATCAGGTTTAGATGTATTTTTTGCATCACTTTTTAAAAAAAAGCTCTTATTTTTGAAAGCCTCAAAATTTATTCATTTTGTCATTTGGCTGCAGGTAATTAAGTATTTCGGAAGTTACCACGAGCCCAAGTATAAAAGATGATTTTTTAGACAGACCTTATCCCTTATGAAGCTATTCATGTATTAGCTTAAACCTTCATAAATTATAACACTATAGAGATATTATGATATTCAGCTTTGTGTTTTCATAAATTCAATAAAAGTAGAAGTGCCCGGATTAACCCGCCTGTCCGGAATTACCCGAACTCACTCTATTTAGATTAAATTGATCTCTAAGCATTATATTATCTTATATCAAGGTATCATTTTATGTAAACAGATTTGTTTAAAATAATTGGTACGTTAAATTGACCCTTTTTATAATTATAAGAAATAAGTAATAAGTGGTAAGATATGTGCATTAAATGGTTTCAGGTTACCTTTGCTGTAGTAAATGATATTTTATTTTGTCTAAATAGTTGATGCGTTGATGCGTTATTTTATCGTAATAATGGCAGCAACCCCAATATTGAATTACTATGTAAAAGCATTTAAATTTATCTATAATAAGTTTATTCTGCTAAAGGAATTAAAATTGAAGATCTATAAATGACAACTCATATTTAATTGTTTTAAACGTACGAAATACTTAAAGCAGTCTAAGTGACAAGGTGCATTTGGCTGACAGGTGTAAAAAATATTGTATAATTATTAAGAACTCATTCTTTATATGTTTTATATAATTATTCATCAAATAAAATACTTGATAATGTTTGTTTATCCACGCCCGCACGTCGCACGCCCGCACGCTTAAAACACTCCACGCTTAAATAAAAATTTGTCCACGTTTAATTCCTAGCGTGCGCACGCCCGCACGATGTCAACTAATAAACCGCGTTTACTGTATGTTGCTTAACTTTATCAACGTATGGAATCTTAAATACGTTAAGGACCTGTTGACATGGGACGCGGCAGGCGGTAATATACTTAGATGTGCTTTATAGAACTCGCAGCAGAATATATAAAGAATATATAAGTATATTGCCGCCTTCAGCGGCCCTAGTGAACTGGTCCTAAGTGGGTTTGACCTTCAACACTTTTTGCCAATTTCACATCGTTTTCTAGACGTTTCGATATTGAAATAAATTGAATTGAGGCTTTGAAGTTGACCCATGATATTACAAGTGGGTTTCGTTTTCGAATAAAATATACATGTATATGCTTTTTTAATAGGAGATACAAGAGCAATTAGGGATTTTCGCTCTGGTTACCGTCTTTATTTCCAAACAATACTGTCTATTTTATAGGGTGAACGGACCAAATCCCACCGGAAAAAATTCCATCGGACAAAATCCCATTAATTTTTACTAAACAACACATAAACACAAACACAATTATATTTTTTGAATCATTCCATCAATACATATAAAGTAAACTTAAATACATCTTTGCTAACTTAAGACAGATAGAAAACATTCCTTTCATAATTGCAATTTAGATTGCAACCGAATCATGAAGGTATAACGGATACCACTAATTCGATCTGCAACCATCATCCCGATGCGTGACATCGCCAAACTTTGATGAATTGAAGGAACATTATTTCATCGCATTGACATTTTTTGTAACTGCAATCAAAACATAAAGGCAAACCTGTATGAATTACCCCTCCATTAATTACCCTTTCTTTAAAAACTCACCTATCGTGCTTATTTAGAATACATTGTACTCTAGCCCCTGTGGTGGACTTTCTGTGACATCGCCCGCGCAAACTTATCTTGACGGAAGGAAAGACGGAAGGAAATGGGCTGGATAATATATTACTGCTCGAATCTTTAAAAAAAGGGGTAGGTCGCTTGTAAACAGACGCAATTGATAGAATGTAAATATGTAAATCAAAGGTGTATATGTGTTTTGAAAAGGAAATAGCTACACATGCATAAAGTGACACGGAATATATCTCGTGAGGAATAGGCTCCAATTAATAAATTCGGAAATTTGAGCATTTGAAATACTTTTATGAATGCTTACCTCAAGGAATGTGGTAAAATAATAACAACAATAACCAAATGCGGTGGATTTGGGGTTGGAGTGGAGTGGAAAATAAAGTTAATCGAGGGATAAACGGTATTCCTTGCCGGGTACTTGTCTTGTGGGTGTAATTATCTCCATATCCTTGCACTTTATCTAGCTTTATATCCGCCAGTGTATTCTTCCAGACGATCTGCGCTTTGCGGTCCGACAGTCGCCAGGCTCTGGGGTAGGTTGGTGACTTCCCGCTTCTGTTGTGATGCTTGGAGAAGTCGAGATGGAACGCAAGGGCTACTTCGCAGAAATCGTCATAGATACTCGAAATTCAACAAATTTGATAATTCATTATAATTCCTATTTCGTGAAAATTTTAAACCATATCTCCACTTAAGCACGGTTTAAATTAAGGAGATGATTGTACTGGCTTACGTTCAGTTAAGATTTACTGCCCACCAATGATCTCTTTAAAGTCCGTAAAAATACGAGCATAAAACACGCCATATGAAACGCCAAAGTAACAAGATTGTCAAGGACAATGACCCAGCTTTACTTTATAGCTTTGGTTCTAGTACTAGCAAACACGTTTTTGTTAATTGTTTTTATGAGACTTTACATGCGAGTGTTAATGCATACGCTGGTATTAAAGTCATATGTTATCTATCTGTTTTACCATCGCATATAAACAACAATTATAAAAGTATTTATTTTATTTTGTTTATATCATAATTGGTGCAATAAGAGCGTAAGCACTTATTGTAGTATAATCATCAAGGGTGATCCGGGGCTTTCCCAACCAATCACAGCTCTCTAATCTGTCTCTATGGCATCTATGTACATCCCTCTCATTCAGCTTTTCACACTTTATACTGTCATTCGCAATTTCTCTCATGTGCGCTTAACATGGTATTCTAACAATTACGTTTAAATTTAAAATATCATGTCGTTTTTGTATAACGAGTGATCTCAATAAAAATAAATCATGACAAACGAAGAGGAACAAGGTGCTACTGGCGGCCCTTCTCAGGAATCAGGAAAAAAAGTGGATAAGGGGCAAACGTCTCTTATTAAAAAAATGTCAAAATATGGGATTAAAGAACCAACCGCTCGATTGTTAGTAATTGAAAATGAGCTCGATTCCATGGATGCTATTGGGACTTTACGAGAAGAGGATAT
>LQRL01099853.1:29248-39443 GCA_001703475.1 Hydroides elegans
TAAAAGAGGATAGGCCAGTTTTTACAAGGGAAAACTTTCATTCAGACACTTTTTATCCAAATCTCGATTAGGTTCTAGGGATGGGTCGGGGCCCCGAAATCCCGGGGCCCCGTGGATTAAAAGTTCAGCCCCGGGGCGAAATTTTACCCAGGGGCCCCGTCGTCCTGTATGACCTCTACTTTCAACAACACATTTTTTTTAATCAAAATCATGCCAATACTAAACAAAAATGTACGCACAAATAACTTGCATTTGACCCTATTTATATATCTATTTATGCAGTGATCTAGGATAACTGTGTTTTCAATTAATTAGCAATTCTGATCTTGCAAAGTAATCTTACCATTCAAAATATAGTTTATGCAAGGCTCGATGTAACATTAAAAGACGGGGTATTGACGGGGCCCCGCGACGGGGCGGGGTTTGAGTCGCGGGCCCCGGGGCCGAAAATTTGGCCCCGACCCATCCCTATTAAGCTCTATTCTATATAGTGCTATTGTCCAATTTCCGAGTTTTCATCCGTATGGAATTGTACTATTTAAAAAAAGAATCGAAAAATATAAGCTTAATACATTCACTGTTATTTTTATAGAGACCATCAAAAATTTGTAGATTTGTATGAAAAATGAATATATAAGTAAAGGACGAATATGCATTATTTGATTTAGAGATCTATAAAAAAAAGTTGAGATAAAAAATGGCATAGAATAAAGATTGGTCTTTCAGTCAAAGTTAAGAAATATCTATACAAAATAAAATGTTGCTCTTAGTAAGTGAATGTCGCACAGACATACTGTAATCATATTTGGATCATAATTTATAAACTCTGATAAATATATTAATTCCTCCTATTTATAAATGTTATCCTAAAATTGTTGTATAGTTTAATTGCATAGAAACAGTTGAGTACTGATGCTCATCCGCTATGTGCGCTATACAAATACTGCACATACATGCATAGTCCTGCTGTAAACCCACTTACCGCTTATTATGGCCATTAGAGGCTCAGTGGGTACAGCTATCGGGGTTACGCAATAAAGATATAAGCGGTATGCGGGTTTTCAGTAGGACAATGCATGCATACGCAGTATTTGTATAGCGTACACAGCGGATGAGCATCAGTACTCAACTCTTTCTATGCACTCAAACTATACAAAAGATGTTAGTATAAAATTTATAAATAGGAGAAATTAACCAATCCCTTTTTAAAACTAACCTAATAATCATATTGTTGGGAAATCGGATTTTCATGTTGTAGACTTGTCGATTTTTTTAAAAATTCAAATATATAGTGAATTCGTATATCACTAAGAAATTATATATGTTGGTCGAATCCGGCCCAAAAAGTTTCCGCCCAAAAAGTTTCCGGCCATAAAGTTTCCAAAAATGACAACATGGGACAAAAAGTTTTCAGCCAAAAAGTTTCCGCCGTTAAAGTTTCCAGCCATAAAGTTTCCAAAATTGACACATGGCCCAAAAAGTTTCCGCCCAAAAAGTTTCCAACTTTTTAATAGAAATATATATATATAAAGACAAATTTCTTTCATACATTTTATTTCTTCTTTTCATCATATGCATGTATATATAATTGATCAATGGGTCAATAATCGGAACTTGCAAAAAACAATGTTAGGAGCACCAAACTTTTTCATTTATTTGGTTGACATGAATGAAGTATTCTTATCGAATCATTAAAGCTGAATATCTTTCCTATGACAAAATACATTAATTTTAGTGTTCTTAAAACAGCTTTAAAATGCCACTGGGGTTACCAAAGTTTGGAGTGAATAAAATAAAATTCATCATTTTCAAATTTACTTATCACTGTGAATTTGGTTATCATCTAAGTTTTCAAAATAGCGAATACATAAAATGTACTAACATGTATATTATGAAAACGAAAAAGAAATCGATACAGTCATATGAAAAACAGTTGGTAACCCTAGAGACACTGGACAAAACTGAGAGGTATGGAAAAACCGAGTAACATTGTGAATAAATTAGTATACATTTTTCATTAAATTATTTATAAAATTTTAATTGGCCCTAATAAAATTTTGGAAACTTTTTGGGCGGAAACTTTTTGGGCCATGTGTAAATTTTGGAAACTTTATGGCTGGAAACTTTTTGGGCGGAAACTTTTTGGGTGGAAACTTTTTGTCCTATGTTGTCATTTTTGGAAACTTTATGGCCGGAAACTTTTTGGGCGGAAACTTTTTGGGCGGATACCATTTTGGCCATGTACATGTAGTTTGAGTTTGCAAAATTTAGTGACAAATCGTTCGATTAATATTTGAACTTTTATCGAGAATTTTAATTTGTAATGCTGTCGAATTTCTACCAGAAAACTATTAAGATAAATTAAATCAAATTTGCACACATAAAACCTTACCTATATTTAAATAATATCCGATCCAACATTTTAAGAAATTGGTTTAGTATACGAGCGCCGAAAGAGAGAGAAACAATTTTCTGGAGAAATCATAAAGAAATAACAAATAGCTAAAATAACAAAATTCCCTCAATTTTTCCCTGATTGATAATGCAATTCTTTGATTATTTTCTATCGACAGTCAACCATGCAATATTTTCTTCATTTGAAAATTTAGATTCAAAGCGCGAATATTTTCGTTTTCCAGGAATAGAGCCTCATTCACATCAAACAGAGAGCCTCCATATTTTTCATTTCAAATAATATCGAACTGCGAAGGCACAGAGAAATATTCAAGTTATAGATCTACTTGTACATGTAATCCGACTATATCTAATTAATTCTGTATGCAAAGAGAGGTAGTGAATATAGTTTAGAGAATATTTCTAAACATACACTTTCAACGTTTTTCGCAATATGATAGAGAACGAAATTACTTCGTGTATGTTATTTGTTGCGATATAGACTATAAAATAAATAGATTATTGATTAGAGTTTTAAAAAATCTAATATGTCTATGTTAATTCTTTAAATATTATAAATATGCAAGTTGAAATTTGTATTTAATGTATAAAACCATCTCTAAATGCATGGAAATGCTCAGTGCTGCATTGCTCCTTTACCGTCTATTCGAAAAAGCACCCCGTCGTGAGGTGTTTTAGAGGCCCTCATTGTCTTTCAAACTACCTTTTTCCAAATTCGAACACATTGATATGCTCTCATATAGGCATTTAACCAAGGAAATACATGTAGTCCCTTTCATGTAGAACTTTACATGTAGAACTTTACATGTAGAACTTTACATGTAGAACTTTACATGTAGAACTTTACATGTAGAACTTTACATGTAGAACTTTCATTTCTTACCTGTGGTCCCTGTTCATTGCTGGCATCGAACGGATCTCCAAATGTTCTCTTTTTTGCCCGCTCGGCCGATGCCTCAACGAACTTAGCATAAATGCTTTCTTCGACAAACGTACGGCTTCCCGCAGCACAACACTGACCGTGGTTGAAGAATAAAGCAAAGTGACTGAGTTCTACCGCCTCTTCAACTGTAAAAGAAAGCGATTTATAAATACAGTAGAACATCGGTAACTTGAAGTGCTCGCGGATGCGAGGATTAAGTACGAGGTTAGTTCATTTGTTAGAATATCGTACAGTTCCAAGGTGCAGGCGAGACACCTGTACAATATATTTCAAGTAATTGAGTTGACCGAGTACTTTGGCCATTTACTATTCATTCTTAAAAAGTAATTGATCATGAATACAATGGGTCTGTTAACTAATTTTATATATTAAAATCTATATACCCAGCGCCTCTAAACTCTAGTTTATATACCCTAGCTACTTCACAGAGTTGGAACCCTGTGAAATAAAATGATATTTAAGGAAACGATCCATTGTCCAATCCCTTTTGTTTTTCAGTTTGTAAAGTGACGCAAAAAATGAATATTCATCTGGGAAAATTTAGCCGTAAAACAACTATTCATATGAAAATTTCACAGGTTCAAAGTATATAAAATCTTCTTGACCTTATGCTTTATAATAATGATTGAAATAGATGCCTTTAAATAGTATCAAATGAAACTTAAATAAATCAAAATCAAACGTACTATCTGAGTCGTTGAGCACAATGGTAGGGCTCTTGCCTCCCAGCTCGAGTGTGACGCGTTTTAAGTTACTTTCGGCCGCCAGTTTCGCTACGATTTGACCAACCTATGTAAGAAAAAGAAAATCATTTTAATCATAAAAGCATAGAAATAGTATGCACTTAATATAACGAGTACAACTAAAGGATATTTGCATTATCTGTTTATTACTTTAACCATCGAGCGTGATCAACTTTGAGTTAATATGATATCTCATATATTTTGTCGACACTGGCAATTGGAAATGGATAAAATCTCAGCATCAACCATCGGGATAGAAACCTGTATACCTCCATTCTTATCAGCTAGAAATAGACTTATTTTAGGAAGACCGAGTTACAGGTACGTCCTGAAAAGGGACGTCGATTACCTGCCTACTAATCATAGCACACTCATAACTGCGAAACTGAAGCTTGTACAGAAGCTTGTGATATGGATGTATATGACAATTCGTAGGACGTGATTTTTCGACGTCAGAATTTATCGACGTAACATCGCCGTTACATTGATCATGTACCTCAGTGGATCCAGTGAAAGCCACTTTATCGACGTCCATATGCGAGGCTATTGCTGCGCCGGCAGTCGGACCGTAGCCAGGAACGATGTTGAGCACACCGGATGGGAAGCCAGCCTGGAAATATTTTAGAAAACCAAGCGCTTCAATAAAGTGTTATTGTTGAAAGATTATCATCCGAATGATGCACTGCAACGTTGGCAGGATCTATGAGAGGGTGACCATAGCCTGTTAGATGCTGATGACTCCAGGTGAGAAGCTCGCCTTTAAAGGAAAAATCAGCAGGCGAAAAGGAGGCTTTTGCATCAGAAAAACGGGTTGCTCTAGAATATCTTGAACCACGAGGGCTGCATAAAAAAAGGTTACAATAGTCAAAGGTGGAATGGTATTATTTTCTTACGGTATGGGTGTATTGGGGTGAAGAGCCGAATGCGCACTTGTGGAGAACCGTGCCTGGAAAATAAAAATTTAAGATATGTTTCTGTGGATTCAATCATAAACCTTGCGTTTTGTTAACCTGATCCAAAAATAAGTTGAAAAAAAGCTATTTGGATGAGCAATCGCCCGTTTGGCAAGGTTCGTCCTGACAACCTAGCGTTCGGACGTGACGTAGAAAAGACGTCCCTATTTGGATCCATACAAAAGTTTTCCGGCGTCATATTACGTCGCGGCGTCCGGGCGTCCTTTTAACGTCAGACTTTGAAGCAACGTTGGAGCGGCATTAACCCTACGAAAACAATCCGTCCAGAAACCTTTCATATGCGCCCAAATACGTACGTAGTTTTGACGTTGCTCGACGTCTTGCCGAGCTGTTGATATACTGAATGAGATAGTTATACCTCTTTAGCGAGTTCAGCCACATGAAGAGCGGTGAGCGGTGTCTGTTCAGCCACTTTCATCACAACCGTGTTTCCCATGGCAAGGGCCGGGCCAAGCTTCCAGGCTTGCATCAAAAGAGGAAAGTTCCACTGCAAAACGAATACATTAAACAAAGCCTAAAAGGTCATGGTAATATGAGAAACGATGAGTAGCAGCGATTCCTTATTCATCATTCTATGTTCTATAAATCTATTTAAGAATTTATCTATATAATTATATTTAAGAATTTATCAGATATGATCAAGTTCTATAAAGAATAGATACGACAGATACAAGAAAACAGAGATTTTCACAGTTTAAAAAATTATGAAAGCATATAAATACAATAGATCAATAACTCAAAGCCAAACCGGAATGATCTGTCCACAAACACCAACAGGTTCATTTCGAGTGTAACAAAATAAGTCGCCGTCTGTAATAGGGAATATTAAACATATTCAGTTTTAGAAAGTATGTTTTCTAAACGTTATATTCAAAGCACAATATATCAAAACGGAACAATGGTAATATATTATCTTACAAATAACTTTTTGTTCATATCTAGACGTTAATAGGAGTACCTCGCCCACAAAAACCAACTCACCCTACAACGTTGCCAAATGGCCCAATTTTAATGCATGCCCAAATACATGTACATGTCATTTAGATGTATAACTCCATCTCAAATAGCTTCAACATCTAAACAGCTATTTATTTAAAAAATATACGAATTTAAATTACAATCAATATAGTGTTTATTTTTCACTCGCTTACTGACCTACAGGAATGACCTTTCCGTGATTCTTATCAGCCCAACCTGCGTAATACCTGAAAAAATAATATTCAGCAGATTTTTGTTTAAGATTATTATTTGCAACACTTATTCTTTAAATATAGATGCACTGATATTTGCTATATACTATTTAAACATAAGGTGATGTCTGAAATAACCCACTTCATTAAGGATGTCGGACAACTCACCCAAAAACCAACTCACCCAAAAACCAACTCACCCAAGTTGTGACCAACTCACCCAAGTGCTTTGGTCAACTCACCCAAATATTTTAGTCAACTCACCCAAGTTTTTGGTCAACTCACCCAAGTTTTTTTATGTCTAGATTTCTTTTGTAAACATTTTTTCTTGATAAATAATGCAACCTGACTTTGTATTTTTGTTATTTTAGAGTGGGAAACGATGTATTTTGATGTTTTAAACTTTTCTCCACTGTGTTGTTTTATTACAGATATATATCGTTTGTAATTGATGAGATATGATTATGGAAATATCAAACCTGTAATTTGATCATTTTCAAATAGAACGACTACAGTTAAAATTGTAAACGTTTCCCTGAGCACAGACGTTTCCCTGAGCACAGACATTTATCTGAATTGAACAATAGTAACGCGTGATCTGCACCCTGGGATCATCGCGAATCGATGAGCGATCGCGGATTAAATTGATCCCCTCGCGCAAGTAATTCATTCAATACAAATTGCAATCATAATCTGGCAGCATAAATCAAAAACATAAAATGATTTATCCAATATGCCTCAAAATTAACTTCCAATCAGAGTTTATTTAATAATAGTTGGAAGCCAATAAAACGATTATTTAATTAAAATTTCGATTTTTAAATGTTTTATATTGCTATTTTTATCTGTTCATGTATATATCACACCCACTTAATAATAAAATTGGGACCCTCAAGTATTTTTATGCATAAAATAACTTGGGTGAGTTGTCCAAAAATTTGGGTGAGTCGTCCAAAAAACTTGGGTGAGTTGACTTATAATTTGGGTGAGTTATCCAACAAACTTGGGTGAGTTATCCAAGAATTTGGGTGAGTTGACCATTTTTTGTGGGTGAGTTGGTTTTTGGGTGAGTTGTCCTGCTCCCCTTCATTAAGGGATAACTTTCATTATTTCTATTAAGTCCTAGTTCAAAATGTTATGATTTATAATGTCCTCTTATATGGCAAGCATGTGTCCATAGATCACATCTTAGATTTGAATGGAACTTTCTCACCTCATTCAATTCTTATAATTTGATATTGCTGAATGCATTATATCGTGTCCGTTCAATATCGCGATTATTTGCTCCTCTTCAATGCAAAAACGTTGATAGATTTGCTATCAATGTATGCCTACAAATTATATTTTCTCACTTATTCAAAATAAGCTTTGACATAATTGACATACCTGAAGCATTCGATCGTAAGGTGCAGATCTGCAGCGTACGCGATGTGGTACGGCTTCCCGTTATCCAATGTTTCTAGGGCCTGAAAGTACAGATTTGTAGAGTCTAAATTTGATAGCTTCAATATTTATATAAACCTCATTTTAACATTTATATGATACAGATTTGCGAGAAATTCCGATACACACTTTTTTTAAGTTTCCAAGACTACACTGGTCACAAGATGAGCTCTATCGTGTTCATTTTATCACTTAAGTTGAACATTAATTTTTAAACGAAGGTTCTTCCGGACGACTTATAGAAAGGGGCTAAAATGTATCGCTAATTCCAAATGTGTTTTGATTGTTAATGTATCGCTAATTCCAAATGTGCTTTGATCGTTCAACGAAAATGGAGCCCGATCGCACTGACAATCAGATAGATTCAATGTCATAATATATTTGTAATATCAATTTGATTATACATATTTTAAAGCTAATCTTTAGACGAACTTATGCATACATGGACTGTCAGGGTGTTCTCATGACACTGACCACTGGATAAGTTCGATCGTACTATGGAAAATTGGACTCTGACTTGAGAACACAGTTATGAGTAGCTTTTATTTTGAATTCAACCAGCTTTTACATAAGTTTCCACAAACGAAGGTTCTTTGTGGGGACTTATATGAGTGCTTTGTGATTGCGCTCAAAAAGATGAGATTGGACTCTTGACTTATGAAAACAGTAATGAGTCGCTTTTATACCTGACTGTTAACACAAACTTACTGCAAGATGAGCCCGATCGCGCTCTATCAAATCAGCCAACTTGTACATCAGTCTCCCTCTTGCTGTAGCATCCATGGTTCTCCATTCCGACCCATGACTGAAGGCTTGGCGGGCTGCAGCTACGGCCAAATCAACATCTGCCTGTTTTTGGAAGAAAGTAAAGGAAATCGTATGAAATTGGGTGACCGAAGGATTGACACTGAAGATCACTTGCGTTTTGGCCCATCATTTGCTATGGCGACCCGTGGTTAAACGCTTGGCGGGCAGCGGTTACGGCCAAATCAACATCTGCCTGTTTTGGGAAGAAAGTAGAGGAAATCCAACATGTACATTGTATGATATGCAACTTGGGTGAACAAAGCATGGATAGTTAGGATCAGGCGCGGATCTAGTCAAGGCCAAACGCGGCAAGCGCCCTTCCTCGCTTGGCCCCTACACATTATACTCGACATTGGCACCCCTACCCCCATACGTTTTGGACCATCGTTTGCTATGGCGACCCTGGCTAAACGCTTGGCGGGCTGCGGCTACTGCTAAGTCAACGTCGGCCTGTTTTAAGAAGATAATGAATTAAAAAGGAAAGCATATGAAATTGGGTGACCGAAGGATTGACACTGAAGATTACTTGCGGAACTACACAAGATTGTCAAGGACAATGACCCAGCTTTAGTTTATAGCTTTGGCTTTAGCTGTCTAAGTTATTTTTCTTATGAAATGAACAGGTATGTGTTAATGCATACGCTGGTAGAAAAGGCATTTGTTATCATTTTTTAACATCTGCATATTAACATTTTTTTTCATAATTTTTACATCATGATAAGGAATAGTTTGTACAAGCTGGCATTCGGACCCACGACCTAATGACTATGAGTCCGATGCTCGACCCCTGAGCTAAAAGCCCATATTCGATATGAATGAATATACAAACAATGCTTTCTGGTCAGTTCGTACCTTTGCAACTTCGTACCTTTCAACTTCGTACCTTTTTGGTCAGTTCGTACCTTCGGTGTTTTGGTCACTTCGTACCATTTTGGTCACTTCGTACCTTTTTTGGTCACTTCGTACCTTTTTTCAATTATTGTCATTTATCACCTAAAATTGATATTCAAATTGTTTTAAATGGTGTTTTGTTGGTTTAATTTAATTTATCAAATGTTTAAAATTTAGATTTAAGTGATAAGTGATATGTAGTTACATATATTTATATATGTTACTATTACTAAGCTTATTAAACAAGCAATTTATATTATTTGATCTGAATCCAAGTTTCTTTTTTTTAATAAAAATAATTAGAGTCCCTTAACTGAGGGACAGCCAATGAGTCTCCCTTAAATTGAGTGAGCAATATCACTTGAGTGGATCATTTCAACTCAAGGATTAGCTCGGGAAAAAATCAACTCCGTATACAACCTGAGTCAGCAGTGCCAAACAACGTTAATCCTTTATTTGCATTTCAGAATTTTGACGAAGACCGTAATTTTATTATTTATGAGTGAGGAAAAATTCAACTAACCAATGCTTTATATTTTTTATAATTATTTGTCTTTATTTCATCAGCATATAAACATCTTGAATAATGCTCAGTCAAAACTTACATTTCCTAAAGTTCCTCCAATTTAATAAAAAAAAAAGGTATTTGTTTCCTCCAAAAAAAAAATCCTAACAATAAATAATTTAGATCAAATCACTTACAGATATATTATTATAAAAAGGTACGAAGTGACTAATTCAAAAGGTACGAACTGACCAAAATAAAAGGTACGAACTGACCAAAATGGT
>LQRL01099856.1:0-10080 GCA_001703475.1 Hydroides elegans
GGCTGGGAGGTTTATTTAGGGGTCTGAAAAAAGGGGGGAGGGGGGTTTAACCCTGAGGGGGTTTTATCATGGGTGGGTTCTTTCCTATCACCATCCCCATTACATTATAAATACCAAGGCCCCACGCGACGACAATGCTTGTTTTTTTTTTCAGTTGAAAACTATACAGTATTAAAATCATAAATGTATATTTTTAAAACGTTACACAAACATGCGAAAGCCTCATACCTTATGCGAACACACCGCCGACTCCAACTCCCTTATCGTATTTGGCGTCACCCTTTGCGTCGACTGCAACGTCTCTGCCTCCCCTAACCACTGCTGCAACGCCGTTAAATCCACTTTAAACTGTGCCCACATCTTCTTGTTATTACCAAGCCTATAATTCTTCTCAATCGCTGCGGTTTGGAGGCGCTCCCAGCGTTTTACAAGGAGGGTTATGTGGCGGTCGCTACTGGAGACGCCGGTTTCGCGTTGGAGGTTGCGTTCCAACTGGCGTAAGGAGTCGATGGCGTTGGCACAGGGCAGGAGGAGTTGGTCCTGTGGAAAAATAATTATTAAATGCTTTAAAAATCTGTACAGGACTTTCCAAACGCACATATGATTCAGCATTGGTGACAACGAAGAAAAGTGTTGTGGGTACATAATATTTTATATACATAATTAGCGTTGCTTTTGAAGGTGACGTATAGGTATTGAAGATAAAATGGAGGCATGCATTTTTACTGGATAAAACTTAAATGACTTTTCAAAAAACAAGTTGAAGCAACAGCGTATAGTATAGGCTATATGTCATACAAACTCGATCCCATCCAACAAAGACACAAACGGTAAATAAATGGGCCTATTTTTACTATAAGCATTACCAAAGCAACACTTACAAATCCTCCAAGCGCCCGTTCCGCCTCGGGTCCCAGCGGCGTGCGACTTCTCACCATCTTCTCGGCCTTCTCCAATTCGACCCTGACCCGCTCCATGGTCGGTTCCAGTTGACCTAGATAGCCCTCGAGGCGCGCCAACCGCTCTTGCTGTGGCGCGAGGTGGTCGGCGTGCATGCGCCATTGGCGCGCGCTCTGGGCGGCGGTGTGCATGCCGAGACCTGGATAATTGAAGGCATAAATACAGATACCGGTTAGTTCATGACGAGTAAAACCTCTTAAGTAGAGGTCCTTTGACTCAAAAACTTGAAACGCGAAAAAAAAAACGACATGTATTATATCTTAAAATCATCCATGAAAACTCGAAAAAATTAAACACAAACGATTTCCTCACCGCGGTTTTGACAAAAAGAACTCGAGGTAACGAAGAAATAATATAGTTAGCAAAACTTGATAAATTCAAAAGAGCGTTCCTTATGATTTCGATTTTCACATCTTATTTGCTTTGTAAGGGTTAACTTGAAACCATATGAATGATGAATCTTTATATCAAAGGTTTATAACGTTGACATACCGATCGCTCCGAATTCTTCATCATCCGTATCATTGCCCGAACTGAGATCAGCCTGTGAATCGACCACACTCGGCTCTATACCATTGAGGTCCCAGTCGTCAAATCCGCCACCGTTTTCAATTCCACCGCGCCGCAATGGTGACAAGTAGTCTGGGGCGGGGATACGACGACGAGGTGGGATGCGAGTAGCCTGTGAGAAATATAAATGAGTTATATAGACAAATATTCTTTTAATTTTAACATCTATAAACCCTTGAAAATGTTTAGCTTTTAAATGATAAAATTCCATATTCTTCAAGATTGATTTATTGTGCTCCTCAGATCTCAGATATGTTGATTTTTTTTTTGGAATTTATTCAACGTATTATCTGTCGGCCTATATGGTTCTATATGATGTAGACATATTAACGACTCATGGACATAACTCATGCAAATTCGATTTAATTTTGTAAAGCTGATACAGCATGCAGCTATACATGTAGATCAAAAATATAAAGCGAATATACATTATTTACGTAATAATATATAAACTGTGGCCTGTTTCAACACATTTCAATGCTTAAAAATACAAATTGGGTATGTGTTATTGGACACTTAGGAAACTTACACTGATTTTGAGGTTAGAAGGCTGTAGAGTGGTGGTGTTAGGAACACTGACGGTAACCGGGGTGTTATCATTACGCTACAAAACACACGGATACATCGACATAAATAGACATGCAAAACCAACCCACTCAAAATTACCAAAACATGCTAAATACATTTTTAAGTACCAAACATGCCGCCGAGATTAGGTTCTTTCTTTTTATACATAGGCTACAAAACAATTTTAACACATAAGACATGAAATTGAAAGTGTGAAGAAGAAAGTCAGATCGCGAGAGCAACTTCTATCATATTCTAACATTTGACGTAGTAGTTTTTGAAAATGATCCCTTGGTTATTCCGATAGATATTTTAATCTGCAGTGCTTTCATCCAGATGTCTGCATGCTTTCAGATAAACACCATGAGTACACAGAATCCCAAAAACCAACAATACTATACCTACACATTCATTGTATTAAACATTCAAAGAAAATTACAAATAACCACACGTGCAACATATAAATATTTATAAACAGCATGCATATTATCTGGATCACCTAAATAAAGAGTAAATACAGTAATTAAAACGTGCACTAAATACATATACGAATTAAACAATGGAACCACAGCAAAAATCCCAACATGCGAACATTTTACCTAGATACATGTAGGTAGTAAATACACACATAAAACCGTGCACTAAATACACAGACTATATGGATTAAACAAATATGGATTAAACGAGAAAATACAGCAAAACTCCCGACATGCGCACATCGCACCATATAAGGACTTACAAGAGGGGCTACGTCATAATCATCTGACTCATCTGATGAAGTCACAATTTGATTTGTGAGCTGCTGCAAGGCATCGTGGAATTTCAGGTCTAAATCGGAATCCTGAAAGCCAAATTGGAGGGTTTGAAGCATTACTACCAGAATTATTTTTCTAAGACATATAGAAGATATGTGTGTTCTTAAAGGTATGAACATATTGGAGGGACATTGGAGAAAGAAACTAAAATACTACGAAAAGAGCAAGGTGAAGTATGACCTCGTGTTGCTACATATAAGTTATAGAGATTTAAGAAATACATTTAAAGCAGATTTGTCTATGGCATTGACGATGGAGATATACTCCAGTAAAAGCTAAGTTCATGATTTTAATTCAATATTTCTTTAAATCATGAAGAGTGAAATCCTAGATTCTGCAACGTAGATGCTTAATCTTGAATCGTAGATCAA
Source organism: Hydroides elegans (assembly GCA_001703475.1). NCBI lineage: Eukaryota > Metazoa > Annelida > Polychaeta > Sabellida > Serpulidae > Hydroides > Hydroides elegans. The sequence goes on from LQRL01099856.1 coordinate 3,284, forward strand.
TAATTTATACAATTATGTCTAACTTTAAAGTCTACAACTCAAAACGACAACGCGCAAAGCGGAGTTCACTGTCTGCAAACCCCCCCTCCCACAAAATCATTCAAAACCCCACACTTACATGCAATGGCGACCCCTGGATCCCCGCAGTGGGTGCCTGGATATTGCCATGCACCGAGTGCAACCGAGAGAGCACCTGTTCAAGCACCTGGTCGAAACATAAGACATTATTTAATTCTAGTTGTAAATATATATCAATAAATGAATCGTAAATTTGGCACAAAACCATGCTTTGTATAAGGTTACACGTCGATATTATGTTTGTTAAAAGTGTTCTTAAAGCGAATTTAGTTGTCATGCTTTCGTTCTGTATTGTCCTTTGTATCAGCAATCAGAATGAACATAGATGTACTTCTTATATAAATAAAATACAAAAAATGCAATGAAAAACAAAACACAACCTGGTGGAAATGGTCGACGTCACTCTGGATCTGCACCGAGTCCTCTGGAGCCGATTTGGCGATCAAATAGGCGCCCGCTTTGTCAATGTAGTCGAGTCGGTGCTGGTTCTGAGCCAGCTCGTCTTTCATCGCCTGGAAAAAGGTAGACGATTTGTTTAAAAATAAACCATTAAACCAATTTTGTAACTATTTTATGGATATCAGAGTTATTACATGTACATGAATTTACATTTTCGACTATGCATGCTTTCATACAATATATCGGTTTGAGATTAGGGGCAACTCGTTTTTCATTGCCTGGTTGAAATACAAAGTGCATTTTGATATATTCATATTATACATGTATATTTATGTAATATTTATTGGACCCCACATCAGTTTGGCAATAAGGTTTACTGCTTTCCTTAAATATATTTATTTTTTACAAAATTTGCCACATTTCTTTTTTGGAAGGAAAAGGTATGTACATGATCGGGCCAATTTAACAGCCTAAGTCTAGACCAGATTCCCGTTTATTATAACATGGAAACCTAGTCTAAACCTAGGCTGTAAAATTGGCCCGTAGAGTCTAGATGTTCAACAGAATTCAAGAATCAATAAAATCAATAAAATGTGCAGATCAATCATCTGATTCCACAACAAAAAGACCAGTACCTGTATATTCTGCATACGCAGGGCCGGACTCGTGTCCCTGAGGTACTCCAGGTTGCTTAATCTCATGCTGACGTCACTCAGCCACACAATCAGCGCTTTGCGAGTGGCGTCGAAGTCATCCTTGACATTTAGGATGTGACGCAAACGACGGTTGATGCCCGAAGTACGCTGTAATAAAGTGAATTTTTGATTAGGCTTAGTTTTTGTTTCATGCAAAATTTTGAGGTTAATAGGATTGATAAAATTTATCTAGTAATATCACAACTACATCAATTCAAAATCGTCGGTATAGGAAGTCCACTAGAAGTCGGTCAGTATTGAACTAGTTAAATTTAAATACAATAATTATTTTGCGTTTTTTTTTTCTTAATATATTTTTGGTCATTTTTTTGCATTGATTATCTTTATTTCTCAACTATTATTTCAGAGAATATCTAGGAACGTTTAATCAACGTTCTTTTCGAGTATTCCCTTACCTCGAGCAGTTGGTCCCATCGCTTGTTGAAGTCCTGCGTCTGCTGTTTGATTGTGCCTGCCTGGTCTACGCGACCCTCGCGAGCCAACTTCCGGTACATCCGGTTGAGTGACTCCAGCTGACTCAGACTGTTGTGGATGTGGTTCTTGAAGGTCTTTAACCATAAAATAGTTTGCCATTGAAAATGATGAACACTAATATATTTTTCCATCAGATTAAAATCACATTTATAACCTTTTTTACGTTGTACTTCGTTAATGAGAGACACTTGAGGCTAATTTCTTCATTGACAATGTTAGATACTGCGTGCTGTATCATATTAGAGGGAGAGAAACCATTAACACAAAAGCAATGACTATTGGTGAACTAGATTATAGCCTAATTTTGCGATTAGTTTAACAACACGACCAATGCATTCAATCTTAACTCAAATCATTAGAATTATTATTTTAAACCTTGTTCGAATTCTAACCAACCAACCAAAGCTTATTGTGAGCCTTATTTACCGGTACATAAAATTCACATTATTCAGAAACATACCTCGAACGAGTTATGCTCGTGCTTGATTACATCAAATGTCCCTTGCATGTTGGGGAACTTGGCTTTGCGTTCGCAGTCGGTGAGCCACTCGGAGAACTTAAGAACATCGTCCTGCCACTTCTGCCAAGAGTGCCATGTCTCCTCGATACTGTAGGAAAAAAAACAGTTCATGGTTGCCACTCTATATTTATAATCCAATTATCCTGGTGCTTACTTGATATATTTTATGTGACTTTTCAAATCTCTATTTTCAACTTAGGTTTTTATTCCACCAACAGACATATAGAATTTAACAATGAAGGATGTTCAATTTCGCAATTTTACCACATATGTCATGGATTTTAGCTTTGCAAAGCAATTACACGTGTTGGTCAACGAATGAACCATGATTCTTTAGGTACATGATTTCCTCTTTAAAATTGAATGAAAATATTCAGGATTGATTTTAAAGTCACCGGTCTACCCCTGGCGACAGCAGAACGCAGAGCGTCCGAAAGGCTAGACTGGCGCAGAGTAGTCACGGAGAGAGCGAGGTTCCGGAGAGGAATACGCTCATGAGTCAAGTAAGTCAAGATTTTAAACTTGGACATGAGGGGGGAACACTTACGTCATTCGTCGCTCAGTGGTAAGCCCACAGATGGTCTTCCATCGCTGGTCCAACGAATCGCGCGCCTGCGTAATAGAACGCTGCTCCGACGCACTGGGACACGCGTCTTGGTCGTTTAGGAGCACTTCGCACAGGTTCAACACTGCAAATGATAAAAGCTTTATATATTGAAATGAAGTCATCGTTTCTCTACTTATTTGCTTTTGCAGTGAAATATCAAATTTATTGAACAAAGGAACGGTTACATACTCAGTACAGGTTGCATATGCACACAAAAAAATCTTTAGCATAACATTTGAAATTGCTTGATAACAAACAACTGATAACCGCTATTTTCCATATACGCATCCTAAGTTATACTTCATAATGCATTCTCATTTATTACGATTCATATGCGTTTAACATTCACAAAAAAAACTTTTACTGATCTATAGTATTCGACTTACCCGAACTGACACCCGTCGAATGCTTCTCAACCTCCTTCTGCAGACCTTGCGTATGTTGCAACTGGCGTTGGATCTCAGCAAAGTCGGACTTCTTATAAAGCACGGGACTGCCCAGCTCGACCTCGATATGGGCTAGCCACTGACGAAGCTTGGCCATACTGGATTCGAGTTGCTGTACGGCACTGAGGGTCTCACGGAGTTTCTTCGATCTAGATTGAATAATTCAAAAGAAAGATTAAAGCTCTTACTTATTGTCTGGTATGAGCAAAACACAATGTGTCACTTCCTTTCAACCAAGTGTCAACTGTTTATTTTGAGATGTTATATTTCATTCAGTTGAGCATCAGTAAAAAGTTTATATTGTTTTTGAAGTCGATCATACTTCATATATGAGAATTGAGATTCTTATTTTAGTTGTGATATTCGAAATATCAGTCTATTGCAAAAGTGTTACTTATATATTGTCCAATCTCAGCTAGCAGGTAAACAATTAAATAAATTCCGTTATTTTTTCCATTTATCTTGAAATAATCAACTTACCTTGTCGTTGTCAGATCCTGCAGCCTCTTCCATTTATCATCTAACTTATTGAGCTTGTAGTCAATGTCACTAGCTCTGACGTCACTGCACATGCGCATGAGCTTACGACCGCGAGAGGTCAGCACTTCCTTTTCACCTGCAATCTTCACCATGTCGTCCTTGAATTCCTGTTTAAAAATGTATACAATGTATAAATAAAATATAGTTTTGCATGGATATGCGTAAAACCTCATTATTTATGGATTGTTTATGCCTAAAAAACGTACATTAGTGAAACATAATTATTCATTTGCATTACGTGGACGTTTGGTGAATATACAAAAGTATAATCTAAATGTATAATCAAATCAATGTGACTAATTGAAATAAAATCTAACGCTTCATTTTTTTCATTTCATTTCAAGACAAGGTTCAAATTTCTGTACTTTTAGGGGCCATTTAGTCAAATTTTGAAACCTGGCTGAACACACAAAATACTTTTGCTCTTTTTAGATAAATCAATAAGGAGAAACGCAAGAATGAAACACAGGACTAAACTATATCCAGATTAAGAAAACAAATAATTGTCTTTGAAAGTCAGTCGACTTCAGCGTTTTATCAGGGATGTTAAAGTTTAAACATTTACAATCCACACTTAACTAGGGTTAGAAACTATTTCAAACAGCAATTTGGATATTTGAATGGGTTAGATTAATCAAAATCTAGTTGAAAACACACAAAATATCCATTGTTTTAACCACAAAACATTGAGTGGCTGTGGCCACGATTTGGCCAGTCAATTGTTAAATAAGCACGACTTGTTACATGATGAGTAAAGCATTGCGCTTCTATATTAGAACTGTATCTGGATGTCTAAACACATAGTACTTCATCGTTAAAAATATATCCTTCTCCTTTGTTAGATTGTGTAAAGCAAACAGTTGCAATGAAAATTGTGCAAATGGGTTATTGAAGCACGCCAAAGTGTCACAAAAAAAAAACAAAACAAACAGTCTAACTATCAGTTCAATTTGAACACAACTTACATCCATTTTGGTAGATTTGGTAAGTTCTTGTCTAGTATGGGGTGTGCTCTGAACAAATCACGGATCAATGTTTGATTTAATAATAATAAATATTGTAAGTGCAATTAACTTTCAAACAAAATGCATCTTTTTTTTCAATTCTATTAGTTCGCTTATGATGATCAAAAGTGTCTTCAAAATATATTTAAAATGCCAGTCAAAACATAACATGTTATCATATTTTATGTGCGAAAAAAATACAATGTGCAATAAGCATAAAACAATACATATTGTGCCATACACTGTATGTTCAAACAAATAAAATACATATGCTAGTAGACAAACTGTTTAAAGCAGAATCTTTTCAAAACAGAACCCATAAACACTTTATGAATATTTAAAACTGGAACGTAAAAATCAGCACCAACACTCCCTCCTCCCCACCCCACCCCAACTAACAAGGAAGAAGAAACGTTTTTCTTTCCCAATAACTTTAATGTCCATGGATGCCTTATGAAAAACTACTCATGTTTACTAATTAATTCAATAAGAATACAAACCAACAAAATCCCTTCACACAAACCTTACCGTTTCTAATCGGTGAATCAAATCATCGATCTGGAATTCGGCACTGCTTGAGACACGGTCTTCCATGGCGGTCAGTGTGTCCATCAACTCACGGTATTTGTCGTTGAATTGGGACCAGCTCTGCAATTTGTCCTGCACTTGCTGTCGTCGTAGAACAACCTAGAAGGGGACAGATGCATAATATAGTGATGATATTATTCGGAACAAAAAGGTACATGCAACTGTAACATAGCGCTTATGGTTTATGATCGGTCAATAAAGGGATGGAATGAAATCATCACTTTTCGACGATTTATTCTAGTATATTCACACGTTAGAATTGCATCCGTTTTATAAATTAGTGGCAAGAATATTGAATAGTGTACCAATTATTTTACAGCAAAATATCAAGAAACTTTTATTGTCTTATTTTTAAACGCCAAACTAGAATGATGACCCTAGTTTAATTTTCCAAATGTCAAACTATAATCAGGTTCTCTTCAAAGTCAAACGGTCAAAATACCTGGTTGTCCATTTCGCTCCACTGCTTACTAAGCAGCGACATGCGCTGTTGCAACACAGCCCGGTCACCCTGCATCACTTTGTCGCTCAATCCATCGTGTCCAGCAAGAAGCTCCTCCTGACCACGCTTGGCTGAACTTAGGCTACCTTCGATCTCCTATATTTAGAAGATAATAGTCTTTTATACGGAACACACTATAAATGTGTAACAATTCAATGATAAAATTCGGCAGGGCGCGACTTTCATTGTGAAACCGCAGCTCTTGGATTCTGTTTGTTATTGGGGCGCGGACGGCGGTGAGGAACTCTGTTCTATGTACATTTCGATTGAGTAGCTGATCCTCAGTTTAGTTTAACACTACAACAATTTATGAATATCACCGACCCAAACGTTACGCATTTACAACTTTATAGGTAAGGGTTTCATTGCGAAACAGTATAATGGCTTCATCATTCACTTTTATATAACTATCCGTAACAACTTATATGAAATACTACGTACGGTGCACTTATGGAGTTCAAGCTGCAGCTGCTCATAGCTGTCGGGCAGCGGCTGATGCAGCTGACCTCGCACTTCCTTGAGATATTGCAGTCCTTCGTCGAGACCGCGCTCCATGCCCTTCCATTTCATAAGAACCTCCTCAAGGTCTTTGCGACGGGCGTCGAGTGTGCGTAGAAGGTCGAACCACTCCTCCTATATTGAAGAAAATATGATAAAAAATAGTTATGTGTTTAGATACATATTCGTGTAAGGACTGAGGTATTATTATTAGAATGTTTATGCTGTTTTTCTTTTCATATACATGTATAGGGCTTCTATTTTTTAAAGTTTCTTTATTTTCCAAAACCTTATCATTTTAAGATGACACAATGAACATGCAATTTACTTACATAAATTGTCGAACGATTACATAAATTCAATCATACAAAGCCACAATTTTACGAGTTCTATCTAATTAGGCTTATGTTCTAAATAAACTTATT
>LQRL01099856.1:11594-33281 GCA_001703475.1 Hydroides elegans
AAAATTTTATGAGGGAAAAATATTTTTGAGTTGAATCCAGGATCGAACCCACGATCTTTGGATCATGAAGCCGATACACGACTGACTGAGCTATTCGGCCTGGTGTGTAAAAGTTGTGATCTAAACAAACAATAAAATCAACAGACATAAAAATCATTAACTTGAAGGTATGTGTCAATGAGAAAAATGCCCCTGTCCACCATTAGATATAAGATGACGCAATAACCCAAGACACAAGCCCCCGCATGACCAACCTTTCTGTCTACGGCAGGTTTGATCGTGTATATAATACACGCCATAGGACCTAACTTACCGATAGCAGTCGGTATATGATCATGCGGAATGGGCTTAAGTCTTTTTTTTTTACTATATAGAAGACCAAATTGGGCGAAAATGTCTGAGTCCACCATGGCGAGCCAAGAGGGTCAATCGTCCTATAAAGCACAAGCCGATATGAGGGTACCATAAATGAGCTTGGATTAAAGTTTGAAAGTTCTACAATCAAAACTGTGGGAGGAGATAGGTTAGAGAGGAATTAGTTTTTCTCTATATAAAAGACCAAATTGGCGGTTTTTGCGAAGTCCACCATGGCGAGCCAAGATAGTCAATCGTCCTATAAAACACAAGCCGGTATAAGGATACAATAAAGACGCATGGGCTAAAGTTTGAAAGCTCTACTGTCAAAACTGTGGGAGAAGATAGGTTAGAGAGGAATTAGTTTTTCTCTATATAGAAGACCAAATTGGCGGTTTTAGCGAAGTCCACCATGGCGAGCCAAGATAGTCAATCGTCCTATAATGCACAAGCCGGTATGAGGGTACCATAAAGACGCATGGGCTAAAGTTTGAAAGCCCTACTGTCAAAACTGTGGGAGTATAATAGGTTAGAGAGGAATTAGTTGGTCTCTATATAGAAGACCAAATTGGCGGTTTTTGCGAAGTCCACCATGGCGAGCCAAGAGAGTCAATTTTCCTATAAAGCACAAGCCGGTATGAGGGTACCATAATGACGCATGGGCTAAAGTTTGAAAGCCCTACTGTCAAAACTGTGGGAGGAGATAGGTTAGAGAGGAATTAGTTTTTCTCTATATAGAAGACCAAATTGGCGGTTTTTGCGAAGTCCACCATGGCGAGCCAAGAGGATCAATCGTCCTTTAAAGCACAAGCCGGTATGAGGGTACCATAAATGAGCTTGTATTAAAGTTTGAAAGCTCTACTGTCAAAAGTGTGGGAGGAGATAGGTTAGAGAGGAATTCGTTTTTCTCTATATAAAAGACCAAATTGGCGGTTTTTGCAAAGTCCACCATGGTGAGTCAAGTGGGTCAATCGTCCTATAAAGCACAAGCCGGTATGAGGGTACCATAAAGGAGCTTGGGTTAAAGTTTGAAAACTCTACCACCAAAACTGTGGGAGGAGATAGGTTTCCATGAAAAAGTTTACTATACAACTAACTAACTAACGGCGGACGACGCAGACCGATCTCACAAACCCAGTTTTCGTTTCACGAAAGCTGGGTTAATAAGAGAACTATAACTAATCATTTAAGAGTTTGAAGAAAACTTAAAATATACAATAGAAATTGCTTTGTTAGAAAATGAATTATGACGGAGACTTATACAGAGAGAATTGATCATATAAGAGTTAGGTTTAAGACTTCAAATTTACCACAAATGAAATTGTTAGAGAATAAACTGCAAATAATTTACAAAATCATCGTAAGAATCACAAACCACAATGACAAACTAATTTGATGCGGTACAATAAAAGCACATTTAATATATGTCAAGACAAAGAAGTAAAGCTATTCCATTACTGCCCATCGATGAGTTTATATTTATAATAATTTCACCGGTTTTAAGACCAGCACATTATATAGAGCTTGAGAATCTATTCAAAGCCAAACTGCATTGTGATGTGGTAGCGTTGATCCATTCCATTGCGGAAACGGAGACTTATTTTAATCCATATTGTATTAACAATTATAACGAATATCCGGAATTAATCATATTGAAACGAATAAGTTTTAACAATACATTGTGCAGCAACTGAGAAAGAGAATTCAATAGTTACACGTCACAAACATGCGAGCCAAAAGCCACAAAAACACATAATCAAGCAAAAACTATGTGCAGCAGCCATATTTGTTTATACAAAAGTTCCCGGATATTGCGTTACACACATGCAGGTGCTCTACGCGCACGCGTGGTTTCGAGCAAAATGCTGAAAGTACCTGAAAGATATTTGAACCAGACAGCAGGCGTGTTATTTCTCTTAAGCATGAGTCACAATTTGGTGACATACTGACATGCTCTTGAATGGACTGAAAAGATAATATGGGTGATGATGGAAACTTAAAATAACTGAACTTAAAATGAATACACGATAACTGTAATATCAAAGTAATATAAGATAAAATAATAAGCAAAGTGTTAACGTAAAGTTTAGGCTATCTATTCATATTGTAATAGTTTCGCTTTTTTTGGACAATATATCGAAATTATAAAAATTGGTAGATAATCTGAACAATGATTCAAGAAAGATGGGTATGATGTGTAAGAAGCTAGATATGTATTTTTGAATGCAAAATAAAAGTTGAAATATAGAAAATGTGGTATAAAGACATATGAAGTAAAGACTAATGATCGATCATATCTCTTCATCTTAAAGGAAATATGTGCTTTCTTTATATAGACACCTGAAATTCGTTTGTAAAACAAGTAAAGCAGAGAGTATGTTTCGCGCAGATTGTTTTCGAAAATAAGTCACGTGACAACATTAAGGATATACCTCGTGGGTGGAACCATGGACGGTTTGTTTTATTTTATATTTTATGTAATAGGTTTTGATGAATTTGTGTATTTCTTGAAGCGTACAGTCAACGCTTCCTCCGAACATAACAACACGGCTGATTCTCTGTTATATAAGGAAACATTTAAAGAGGTTTAATAACTAAGTTTTCACGGTTTAACTATAGGGATACTATATCTTGAGGTATACTATTTCAAATCCTTAAGGATGCATAAGCTACATCTAGACTGCCATCTAAATTGCTACCTAAGGGTTGACTAGAATTGGGCATCTACCAAATTATTGAATCAAACTCTAAAATTCTTAGTTTTGTTTTCAAAAAGGATTAAATCGCTAGATTAAGAAGATATAGAATTCTAGAAACGATTTGCTCTATAAAGCACTGATTCATATGCAAAATTACTCTGTTGTGCTTAGTATGGCCACTAACGTTATACTATGGTATCTAAACATTAAATTCCTAGTTTATTTATGAGATTATGGATAATGTTATGCTAGATAAAATATTTACGTATCTCTATAATTAGTAAGAATATTATTTATCTATTTAGTTTAGTGGTAATTGACCATGTAACCATGCTATTAAACTATTAGCAAAACTATCAATTCATTGCAATATTATTAGATAAAGTGATACTTTCATAAACATATTTACATTTAACATATATATAATACCATATATATACAAATGTACTGTATTGTTGAACATATGCATCATGCGAAGCTCTATTACATGTACATTCCATAAACATAAAATTATAAAATCAAAATGCCATATAATTATTCAAACTTAAAATAATATTTTACCGCCACATACATAAACATCGCCATCGATCTTTCGTTCTACATTCATGTTCAAATATAAACCTTAATCTTCATTTCATTAAAGTTCGGTGAAAAGATGAAAACTCACCTTAATATTCTCAGATAATTCCCGCGCTTTCTGCATGGAGAGTGAGTCAAAATTGAGAGAATTCAAGTTGCTACGCAGCTCACTAAGTTTGTCATGAAGTCGCTCCGAGCAATTCTGAAATGAAAAGGAATGCTATGTTCTTTAATTATTATATTTGATAAACTCATCCATGTCGTGGAATGTAAATGTAAACAATGTATACATTTCATTTTCCAGACGGGTATCTATGTAAGAAAAAGCGCACTCTTATTTTCTCTTTGAAGTATATAGCAGGTTCGTTGGCTTGTTGAAGAGAAAGGACGTCTATCTACCTGGGTAGCTAACTGTAGTATTACGTCAGTGGTTTATAACGAGATAGGAATATAATATATATCTAGTGTATTTTTGTAAAAAATATATATATAAGCAGAACCATACCTGGTACTGTTGCCATTGGTTCACCGCGCCATCCACGACCGTTTTACGCTGGTTTGCTCTTCTTACAACGCTGTGCCAGCGGTCTTCAAGCTGTTCCAATTTGCGCTCAAAATCTGCTGACTCATCAAAAGCGGCGTCGCCATATTGGATCATTTGGTGACCTTCGTCGATGATCGAGGCGAGGATCTGCTGGCGGGCGTGCATCTCGTTTTGGAAGTTCTGGAAAGAAACGGAATAAAGATTTTTGAATTGATAAAATAGACTGGTGATTACAAACAAAATGGAGAGTTGATGTTTTATTGACATACATCATACATGGAATATGTTTCGAGCTAAACAGCCTTCTTCAGAGGACCGTATGGAAGAATTTGGATTATATCTTAACAATGCAAAAGATTGGATTACTCAAAATGTATTTTTTTATCAATCGGATGTTCTATGTATATCAGTTCATACATTTGGAGTGACAAATGCAATTAACTTGTATATCATAAATCGACATAGATTCAGGAGCTTTTAATGCCGCATGCAATAACACTTATTTGAAATGAATACATCAGTGGGTTCCAAAAATTACCAAAATTTGTGGGAAAACTGGAAAGATGGACACATACCGCGTACGCCTGCTGTTGCTCCAACAGCGCCTGATAATTGCCCGCAATATCCGTCGCCAAATCTCGCTCCACCTGCGACAAGTAGCGACTCCAATCCTCACACTTCTCATTGAAATCCTCATGCAACAGTAGCGCCCCCTGCACGCCTTTATGTCTTCCGGCCGCGTCACTCGCCAGCGACTGCCAGCGCTCGTTCAAATCACGCAACTTCCGGCTGTTTGATTCGCTCAACGGCAACCGGAAACCGATTTCATTCAGCAGTTCAAGGCTGACTTGTTGTCGGCTAAACCGGCTGCTGAGGTCCTTGAGTTGACTCAAACGCGCACGAATATCGTCTTCATCCGCGGATCTATTTGGATCCTCGGCGCGCAGCACTGTATGTGCATCGGCTAAAAATGCGTCAACAAGACTGTACGCTTCGCCGAATTTCGCCTGCCTTGTGCTCTCGGTTTGTGTGCCGTGGATGTACTTTGATATGGCCTGTTGTAGAGTGTGCAGGCGTTGGCCTAAGGCTGATTCCTTGGACGTGATGTAGATCACAGTGGCGTTGTCCATGTGTGGGGTTAGTTGGTCGCTCGAGTGGCCCAAGTGCAGGAGGGTCTCGCGGTAGCGGCTGAGTTCGGTCTCGATGGCCTGTGAAGTGGGAAATATGAGTGGTGTGACATATAGTGAAATTGAGGTAGGTGAGATGGAAATACGTAAATATAACATGGTGAAATAGTGAGAATACAGAATGCCAGCGATGCATATGTACTGTATATATGTGAAACAGTACGTGTAAACCGATGATTAAAGGAAATTATTAGTGTAATCCAAATGGTTTCTTGGGTGAAAAGTACTTTGGTAGTTAATATGCAAAGAGAGTGAGGTGAATGTTGAATCGGTTTTACTTCAAAATGCTTCCTCAATAAATCTAACAAGATTAGACAAAATAAATAAATAACATTAACATATAAATATCTCATTAACCATTACGTATACACATACCTTAGCTGTCTCAAGCTGGACCCGTGGCTCGTCCACGTTCTGCTTAACAAGGCCATTGACAGTGGCCTCCTTGTCCTCCAGCCACACCTTGCACACTTCGAACTCCGTCTCATAGGTTTGCCACTTCTGCTGCACGCTCTCGAACGTGCGGAGGCGGTCATCCAGTTGGCGTGCAACCTGTAAATTACGAGGTAAGTGTCATAATGGGCTTTGATATTTAAATATGCACACCCGTTCCCAAATCCCAAAAAAACGCATTTGAATGTGAATGAATGCAATGTTGAGCAGTAAACTTGTTCATCGGAATTTTGTTTACTGAATACCGGCTATTCGGATTTTAGTGTGCAAAGAGAAAATGAAATCATATCATTCTAAACGATACAACGAATGACCCTTGTAATAAATCTATAGGGATTGAAGCGCTGATAGCCCTTATCAAGATGCAAAGGTTATGATATCAAATCACTCTAAGAGTAACTTGACACGTACCGTGGCCCAGTGTTCACTTGCATCCCTCACAGCCCGATCAATCGATTGCGTCACAATGGTGTCCACCAGTTTGTTGAGCTGCTTGGCTGTGCTGATGAGCATCTCCAGGTAGGCCTTTGAGCCGATGAACTCACTCTGCAGTGTCTGAAAGTTGAGCAAGGTTTGAGTATATTTAGAATAGAATGAATAAGATGTAACTTGTAAACTGTTGAGTTTTGAATGCAAAATGTAAAATTCTTGTTACATTAAACATATACTTTTTATTTGGTTTTACTCTTTTATTTTGATCTTAAATAAAAAGATAACTGTTGCTGTACAAATCAAACTGCCAATCAAAAAGTGAGTTTTGCTTACGCCTTCAGATTTTAATACGTACATAAATTAAAGTTACCTGTAACTGGCCAATGGTCTTCCTAAACGTCAACAGATCACTCGACGCCTGCCTATATCTCTGCAGCGTGTACTCCGTCTCCGTCACATTCTTATTGACCTTATTCAGCGCCTGATGATAGCTATCCCATTGCGTCAAGGCATCCTCCAGGGTATTGGACAACTGATACAACTGATGATCCAGGTTCGCCCATTGCTGGTTCAGCGAATCGATTGTGAGAAGAATGGATCTCGAGGCCTGAGGGGTTGATTTGGATTTGTCCATAATGGATTTACCAATGGCTCTAATATTGTCGATTTCCGTTTCCTTAGCGCGTAGTTTATCCTGGATTTCCTTGCATTCTTTTAGTGAGTGTTGGACGCTGAATTCATGCCCTATACGTTGGAAGCGCGTAATTTTCGCTTCTTGGTCGGTGAACCAAATCTCCAATGTCTTGATCATTTTATCATAGTCTTCCCATCGTGCTTGTAGCTCCTGAAGGGACTTGATTTTCTCTACAACTTGGTTTGAAATCGCTTGATATCGCCCGTTCATTTCGCCCAGCTTCTCACTGAAATACGCCGTATCTGACGGTTGCGCCTCAGCATGCGTATCCAATGTGGACTGATTCACAAAATCAACTGTTAGCTGCTTATTCGCCAGCTCCACCTTAAGATCCTTATACTTATGCATCAACAATCCAACATCCATGAGATTACTCGGTGTCTCCTTCTCATCCTCATTTATCGTCCTTTCAACGCCGTCTAACCACATGAGGAGTTCATTAAGGGCCTGGCGACTTGGCAGCAACTCCATTTGAGCTGCATGCAGCTGTTCTTCGTTGTTAGGCAGCTGGTACATAAGCTGCATCCATTGGTCTTCAATTGCGTCCAGGCGCTGCTGGATGCTTTGGTCTTTGGGGCGAGAGCGAAGTAGTTGGTTGCCTGTTTGAACGAAAGCAAAAATATTTTTATATATGGACGAAGAAAGAAGACGGACGACCTAACATCCATCTAACACAATAATTAGATAAGTGAAAATTCATTTGAATAGTTTGATCACCTGAATACAGTTTGGGTTGTGTAATTTCATTCATACACTCGATATTTAAAGAAGGTTTACCAAATAAAACAGATATAATATTGATCTGTTCTCAGCAGCCTCTTTCTGCTAAAAAAACATGTACTTTATGAGTCTTGGCATCCTCAATACAAAAACCTGAACGTCAAGATGATTACCCAGCGTTTGCAACATATTCAATATGAAGATCATTGCTTTATTTACCTTGTGTCACCACTTGAGTCTTAAGCGGTATCTTGCCCTCGACCTCCTTCCTGAAATCCAGGAACAACTCCATCTTCTGTTTAATGGCACCCAGGGATTGCAATTCGGGTTCCTCTAAACTGGACAGGATTTGAGTGCGATTAATGGCCGCTTGTAGCCAGGCGTCCAGGGTGGTGGCGTCACGCTCGAATTGCTCCATTTGATCGACCATGGATTCGAGTCTGTAAAGGGATCCATATGAAATAATACAGAATGGACGACAAGGCTAACTGCGACCAATAAGTTGCTGATGTGTGGGAAACAATATTCTTGCTTCTGGTTAAAACCGTTAGAACTAATCAAGGTGTAATGATTCAAAAGACGACAAGACATTTGCGATAGTGCAGTTTGTCGTATTTAATAAAGCAATTATAAAAACTTAACTATGCAGTCTAATACGTTTAAATATAAACGTATATCAATAATCATGGTGAATGACCTTTTTTATCGTTTGAAATACGCATGGTATGTTATTTAAGAAATATAAACTGCAAACATAAACTTTTTTTCCAATACATACTTGCTTAATTGCTGTGCCGTGTCATTGTTGATCTTGAGCCACTTTTCAGTGAACTCCCCAATATCGCCCTCTAGCGCTGGACACGTGACCGCCTGCAAGAGATGGCGCCCTTTGTCCGTTACAGTTTGCATCGAGGGCTTTTCTTCTTGTAAGGAACGTTCTAGGGTGCTGAAGTCCCAGATCTTGCGGCGCATTTCTTCGAGCAAATCGAGCTCGCCCAACTGTGAAAATATTATAAATAGATTACAAATTCATTTGATTTGATGAACAGTATAAGGACCCATTCTTTGTTCAGAGTCTTACTTAAGGTCTCAAATATTGGCGATTAGGTATAAGCTTGGATTTATTTCCGCCTCTCTTTAGGTAACTGTTTCCCCATTTTTGCGTTATACCAAATATTACAGGTATTTGTTATTTAAAATGTTTACTAGTACATGAAAAAGCGATTACAAACGGTAAGTCTTTTATTCCAAATTTCGCTTTTCATTTACTATCTAATTATTATAATACTATATATAAATTTCATTCCATTTACACAAACCGGTCTCGGTGCCATCTGATCCGCTCTCCTCAGATACGCCTTCGACTCCTTAAACATCACATCAAAATCGCGCCATTCCTTCTCGATCCTCTCCAGCTTCTGTCCGTGGATCGACGCTTTGTCTTGCACCACGTGGGTGAGATTATTGACACGTGTATGCGTGGGAAGGAAGTGCTGTCGAGTGGAACGGTCCACTTGGTCGGCGAGCGTGTCCAGCATGGCGCGGTTGCTTTCGAGGTCTTCGAAGAATTCCTGAAAACAAAGTAATGTAAAATGAGTTAATATATGGAGCCAAACTGAAATTTATAAACGATTTAACAAGAGTCACTGAAAATTTGATCTTCTTCTAATATTTCTATGGATGCTTTTTTTTTTCAAAATAAAAAGATTCGATCTCATCTATTTTTGTTCAGACAAATTACCCTAAATTAACATATACCTTGTGTGTTTTGAGCTGTTGCTGTAGATGGTCCAATGCCATTGCAGATACGGCCTCGCTCTTCAGTTTGCCCTGGGCTGTCTCAAGGAACTCAGTGTATTCCTCAAGCATGCGCTCGTATTGGCTTTGCAAGCCGAGGGCACGCTCTAGGGAAGCCTTGGTCTCGGAGGCCTATGTGATAAGGGACAGATTTAATATGTAAAAAAAACAGTGAATTTGAATTTCCTAATTGACGACTAAATTATGCGTGAACAAATTAGCAGAGAAGCATTCGCAATACATACAATGATTCGAAACAATCTTAAAATGTCAAATTCGTTTCAGCAGAATAGTGGATATAAGAAAGTCCAAGTTGAACACGTTCTTGTAACATATACTTAAAAAAATCCAGAAGTATGATAATTCACATCGCGTTTAGGCTTATATTTAAGAATAATATATAAAGTTGATGCATTTTTTTTTACCCGTGATGTTCCACTAAACTTTGCTTATATTTGTTTATATTTTGCTTATATTATATTCTTTGCTTATATTTGATAGGACTGCTTACCAAGTGTTTGAGGTTCATCAACTGTGACTGCAGCCCCGACAGCTGACTCGGTGGCAACAACAGCGCTTGTTGATCTCTATTTTGGGCGATGACGTCATCGCACGCATGAACCAGTGACGTCACGCCCTTCTCGCACTCGACGAGACCTTCGCCGAGACGCTGGCATTCGTTCAGTTTGGATTCCAGCATTTGTTCGCTACGGGCGAGGTTGTCGTATTTGTCTTTCAGTTCTGAAATAGAGGATGATTATGGTATAGTTAGTAAGTGAATTGATTCCACCGTATTCTGAAACTGGCCAAGTAAGAAGAAATATACGTCGTAAAAGGCAACAGAATGATTAAAATCAATAATTAGTTTAACAGGAACCAAATCGGCATATAGCTTAATTTCTTATAGTTATCTGTTAATTTGATAAACAAATATTCAAAATACAAGTTACGTATTTTTATACAAATGTTAGACGATCAGCAATGAACAAGTCATCCTAGCGGCCAAATCAGGAGCTAACTTATGAAGCTACCAAAACTTTGATAGGCTAATAGGTTAGGTAAAATGCGCAATACAATTCTTGTTACTACACCGTCAGCCCCG
The DNA here is from genome assembly GCA_001703475.1 of Hydroides elegans. Taxonomy (NCBI): domain Eukaryota; kingdom Metazoa; phylum Annelida; class Polychaeta; order Sabellida; family Serpulidae; genus Hydroides; species Hydroides elegans. The sequence goes on from LQRL01099856.1 coordinate 22,156, forward strand.
TACCTGTCATCTTATTAGCCAATTCAGTCGCCTGTTCTTGCAGACTCTTCTGTTCCATGTTCCTTTGCTGCAACCCGCGTTCCCTCTCACGGGCCTGCTGTTCCAACAACCTCAACCTTCAAAGGTGAAAGTTTTCATTTTCAAAAAAAAAAAATCTCTTAATAAGGACACAATTGACATTCAATGAACAATTAAATTCAAATAGTACAAAAATGAAGTCCTACAAGACTACAATTGAAATAAATGTACCTACATTTCACCTTTGATCACTGAGCGCACATGACTACATTTAACAAACACTTTTTAACCTTATTTGGGTATAATGCATTGACATATCACTATATATACAGGTTTCTATGCTTATTCCTAGAGCAATTCCATTAAAAGCTGCCCCAAACATTTTAGACTCTACTTTAAAATGTGTGTCACCTTTCATTCAATTCCTTAACAGCCTGCCGAATCAAGTTCATATTTTCGGTATAGCGTAATATAGCTAGTTTTAGGTTTCTATGCTTATTCTGATATTAAGCTCATTGCAAACTCCTTTAAACATTTAGCTATCAAAGTGATCCACCTTTCATTTAACTCCTCAACTGCCTGCCGAATCAAATTCCTGTTTTCGGCCCCTGCTTCCGCCATGAGTTGTTGCGACGCTTTGTTCATCATGCCGATTTCCGTTTGCAAGGCCGAGATCTCGCGTTGTAGGTTCTCGTTATCGCGCAAACGAGATTCGGTGTCTTGGTCCCAGGGATGGACGAACAGGCGTTGTTCAACCTTGGAATGGGGGTAAAATGGGGTTTGGTTTATGATTACCAGCATTTTTTTCATGACATTGAAACATTTGCTACAGTCGGGTTAAATCGTTACATGTAAACATCTCCGTCTTGGATAGTTCGTTGCAAAACATTAGTTGATTGAGAAAAAGTTTGAGCGACTAACAAGATGGATGGACGAGATCTTATCCAAGCGGACTTGCATTACCGGGTAGTCATTTATACGACTTGTTAATCGAGTTAATGCGAATCTAGTTACATCAAGTCATAGAAAAACTCTTTGTGAATTAATAATTTAAGTAATATAAATTACAGTTATTTGTAAATCAAAGGATTAGTACACAATATATTTTATTAAATGTACCTCATCCAGCCAAGCAGATATATTCTGCAGCGCCTGCTGGTATCGGTTCTGGAACTCGATCGTCTTTTCCAATCGCGCATCTTTGTCGTCGATTTGGCCTTGGAGGCTGTCCCAACATTCCTTGAGAGCCCGAAGACTGTCGCGTACCTCGCTGATTTTGTCGGAGCCCTCCGCGCCAGTACCCTGTGAGAGAGATGGCGTTTTTTAATGAAGCATCAACTATCGTTTGTGATGGAAATGTGAAGTGTGCATGAACAGGGTATATTGAAAAGGTCTATCAGAGCGAGACCTATCGGAATAAGGTTAAATGTTATGAAAGCAAATGGTTTATTTACCTTTACCTCTATTGCATCTAATAATAGCAATCTTAGATATCTTATCTTTCGATAACATATATTTTTTATATATATTTATTTTTCGAAACAACGTCTTTTGATGATTTCATTGAAGAATCCAATATTTCAATGTTTCTCAAAATATATGATAAATCGGTACGATCGACCATAACCCCGAAAATGACATACCCTTGGTTGGAAGTACTGCAGCGGATGTCCCACAAACGGCGTCGGTCTTGTTGCATCTATAGCATCTTGCAGGTGCCTGTTTTTCTCCGATAGTTGGCGCTGTATTTGGCGCCAATTTGTGGTCATGGCGGCCTCAGTGGCGGACTCCTCCGATTGAGATGGCGGCGTGGCGAACAGGGCTTGTTGCTGCAGACCGCGGAGGATCTTTTGGTTCTCGTCTAAATCACCTTTTAGCTCCTGAAAATAAAGATTAAGTCACATGATTATCTATGTTTATTCTACAGAAGGAATAAATATTGAAGTGGACATACGTTCGCGTTTGTACGTGATATATCCAATCAAATAATGAGCGACATCATCAGATCAGATTTCATTTGCCTCTATGATTATTTTCTTTCTCATTATTTATTTGTTGAATTATATTGTTTTGTTGTTCTTTGGTTACTTTTTCGACATTTTTATATATATTTTTGGAAATTATTTGTTCCACAATTTTCAATAACATGTCATTCGCATTTATCTCAATAGCTAACCTTCTTTTAAGTTTATACACGAACAGTATAAAATAGTTTCAAAAAAAAGTTAATTGATAAAAGATTAGTCAATTTTTTTTCGCCCTTACCTTTTTATCCTGAGAGGCTTGCTTGGCATCCGTGTGGTCGGCTGCAGTCTGAGCGGCCTCCGTCTTCTTGATCCAATCGGTCAAACTCTCCATGCTCCTCTGAGCCGAGTCAATGTCCTTGCGTTTTTGTTCGTTCTCCTATTAGTACAAAATAAAGCTTTTGGTTTTATTTTTTCATAAACTTTTCATTTTCATCCTAAATATTTTTAAAATTCCATTTGTAAGCTAAATATATTGTGATACATTTGTAACATGCTTAGAATATTTCGCTGAGACTTGAGACCCTGTAGCTAGGGGTTTCCTAATGTATTTCATTGGGTTGGTGTATAAAAAAGCTAATTAAAATATGTGCATTGCGTAAAGGTTTTCAAAAAGCGTATGTATACCCGGTAAAATCAAAGACACCCGCATATTAGATGAGTACCATTTCTTAACAATGACATCTTAACACTGCGGGATGATCAAAGATGTCGGGTCTGATAACTATCTTTATCCGATAATAATAACAGTCATAACGAACATACAGGGGATTAGACTTCAATAAAACTACATTTAAGCTTTATTTAAATCTAATAAGGCATATTTTTCGCATTCATAATTGCTATTTACCTTTATATATAGATGCATTACTTATATTTTTTAATGTAAGGGTTTTATCTCAATCTTACCTTCAAAGCTTGATTCAGCACCTCTTTCTTCTTATTCGCGTCCGCTTTCAGTTGTTCAGTGTCATGTTTCAATGTGTCCAGTTCATCCCGCAATTGATGCGCTTTCGCTGGTGTTTCATGATCGCAAAGTCGCTCACACTCCACCGCCATATCCGAGAGAAGACCGAGGCGCGAGGCCAGGTCGCGCTCAAGTTTCTATGGGAAGCGATTGGCGGATTTAAAGTGTGAAGATATGCAATTAATAAAAGGCTTTTATCCACAAAAAAGCTATGCACCAAAATCACTAAATGATCGGATATGTCAATCTCCAGATTCTTTAATAACCAATGGATTGATTTTATGAATAACAATGTTTACTTTTTAGATGACACTTATCCACAGCAATTGTATAACCATAAACTGACGATTGTTTATATGAGATGTTAATCATTATATATTTCTTGATCTTAATTTCTTGATTCACCACGATTTATTAATAAATATCTTCATGAACAGTGCTGGACAATAAGTGCCAGACCATTATCGCCCTAGAATATTGACTCGTGGTGGTATTTAATGAAACTGTTTCATTGAATCATTTAATAAGCTAAGGTTAGGGCAGATGTGTCACAGCGCCCATGGCAACACGATCTAAAGGATATATTCCATTCCATCATATGTTATTTTTGCCAGATTTAATTGCCTTGAATTCCCTAGATGCCGGTTGCCTAGATTGAGGTATTGGAAGCTTAATACAGATCTACAAACCATGGAAGCCTTTGCAATACCGTGCTCGTTGATTTATATTTCTATAAAAAAAAAAAAACTAAAAATCTGATTTCTAATCAAATAAATATATCTTTTTTTTTACATTCAAACACCATAATCTAACTATGACTATACCTGATTATCACGGATCTGCTCTTTGATATAGCCGGTATCGAGTGTGATCACGGGTTCCCCTGCATTGTCAATACGCGCCTGCGCCAGCCACGCCTTCAAGTCTCGCGTCTTCTCGCGATACGCGTCGAGTGCTGCCACGTGCGTCTCGCGCTCCGAGGCAGCCGCCTATAAAAAATAGAAAGAAGGGACGATGAGTTAGTTATTGAGGGATAATTGCCAAGCTTATTTAATCGTTATTTACTATGTTTATTTCTTATATAAAAGAACATGAGTTGATTAAGGGATGTTTGCCTACATATATTTTTGTTAATTGTGGGATTATCATACATGTATATGTTGCAGGGTATATGATATCAGGATATCTATAGTTACCCTAGGGCAACTATAGTTACCCCGATTGCTTTAGGGTATCTAAAGTTTTCCTGTTTTTTTCCAGGGCAACTATAGTTACCCTGGTTTTTGGCGTTAAACAATTGAAGTTCATTAATACGTTGTTACAACAAATGCATCAGGATACGAACGTTTTGTTTTTCTATACTAAGGAGACAACAATTTATATCTTAAACTCAACGATAGCCATTACAACAAATTTAAGTGGTCAACCACTGAACCAGGATGAAACGGTACGATTTTCTTAAAAAAAAATCACCTTTTTTTTGTTCATTTAAGGAGATAAAAAGCATGTTTATGAAATAGTTGTACGTTTTTGCTTCAGGTGTATGTGGAGATGAGTCTCGATTTACATGGACATGTATATGTGTATTTTGCTTTGTTTCAGTGGTGTAAATTTAAAAGGATAGCTGCAATTTTTATAGAACCCTAACTCCCATAGATTTTTACGAACGAAAGACCCCGACTCTTTGATAATGATTAAGGATCCGATATACCGGTATTCTTTCATCAAAAAAAGGCAATATAACACACAACAGATTGACCTCATTCACCTTAATTTTTGGCATTCGCTGACCACATGCGCCACAAAGCGGTGTCGGTGGTGTCTTGACATTCTTCCAATCTTCCTCTTCACTCAGTGCTTCGAAGGAAGATCGATCGACAAAGGAAAGCCCCTGATTCGCAACTTTGACATTCTCCTCAAGTTTTGACACTTGATGAATATGTCGATTCATGGTTTCAAGATATTTTGATAATGGGCTTATTGGTCTTGATTCTTCTTCATTATCCTGTGTAAATTTATCTGATGGCATCGTACTATAAGCACTGTCGAAAGACGCAAGGAATTGGGCACCTTGCTCGAAATCATATTTTCTCTCATCAGACGAAACGAAATATGCATCACCGATTTGGTACGGCTGCGAACTGGAATAACTGGAAAAACTTCCACTTTTTCCACGGTTGCTATCGAGATATGAGCAAAGACTATAGATGGATAATTGGTCGTTTGGTTGCACTTTCTTGCCCAATGACCACAACAATGCTCTTTCCTGGGCCGTCACATGTGTCTCCATATGAGAAACGTCATCGCTTGATGACCCATCTCGGCCTTCATAATTGATAACAATTGACGTCTCTTCTTCGAGTTCTTCCGCATAAACGACGTCAACTGAAGTCCCATCGGCTTCGTGACTTTTGACGTTGCTTGAGACAGCTTCGGACGAGGTCACACTACTTTTGTCCACCTCCTGTCTCATTTCAATCTCTTGAAGGTATTGGTCGAGTAGTGAACTGGTATGAGTTCCTGTATCCAATAAAGAGGTTATATGGGGTACTCCTTGTGAGATTGAGGTACTACTTTGTCGTAGGAGAGAGGGTACTTCATTGGGAACTATGTCGGTCTGTGAGGCACAAGATGTGAACAACTTTGTGTCATTGTCATGTGATGTAACATCACTTGATGAAATCGTATTAACCTGTACAGCTGCATCAGTGTTTACAAGGTCAAATCGAGGTTCAGTTTGAGTTTGATTCGTTGAAAGCTGGAGTGAGACTGCATTGAGACCGGTTTCGTCATACAAGCACTCAGTTTGGGTTTCGGTTGTCGAAACGTCTAGTTCAACTTCTATTTTCGAACCAAACAGTTGATTGATTTCAAAATCGTCAGTCTGAGTGTCGATAGTGCAAACCTGTTTTTGAACCGGTTCCTCCGAGAGCCTCGTCGTTTGAGAAGTATCCTCCACACTTCCAAGGTCTACGGTGTTCTCAGGTAAGATGCTTATTTCCGGTATTTCGAGGCAGGGTTCTGTCTGAATCTCAATTTCGCACGTTGTTTTCGTATTCAGGTGGTCAAAGTCAATCTGAAGTCCGATTTCTGATAGCTCTGTCAGAATGGTTTGGGTAATTGAATTACTTGTTTCGATATTTGACGGCTGCTTTTCAGCCTGCTGACCGGATAGGTAAGCTTCGTATAACATAGCTTTCTCGTGATCTGAGTCATCCTGACTTCTGTCATATTCAGCTTTCGTAATCTCTCCTACTTGGATAGCTGCATGTGACACGGAGATAATGTCGGTAGCGGTGGAAACTTCATTCATCTCCTCTTGAATGGAAACCTGAACTTCTACATCTGATGTCAAATCCAAAACATTCTTCCCGATCCCCTGTGTTGATATTCGTTCTGTAAGCCATGGACCAGTTTGTTTCTCCTCAGATCTGACATCGACTTCTTCAATCACTTCTTTGATGTCTTTATATAAAGGCTGTGATGCCTTTAAATTGACGACTTCTTTCATTTCCACAAATTCTTCGTCTATTTCGAGAGGTTCGTCTTGATCAGATGCCATTCGTTCTGTACTTTCTCCAACCATCAGTTCTTCATGGGTTATAATTGTGGGAGTTGCTTCGGGAACTGAAGATTTACTTGTTGTCAATTCGGAAAATTCCGTTTGAGTAAAACTGTCTTCACAAGCGTTCATTATATCAGTTTGAGATTCTTTATCGGCATTCCGACCACCGATACATGGTTTGGCTTCTTGTTTTTCAGCTTCAATACCATCGACCCATTTCGAATCTTCATTCGTATTCATGCGGAAGAAATCAAGCAATAGCTGTGACGTCTGCGTCGAAACAGAAGCGGACGTCACTTCCCGAACTACTTTTAATTCATCCGCGCGGCCTCCGAGGTGATGAGGCATCAAGTAGTCCTTCGCCGCTTCAGGGATATAGCTTGAAGACGCATTGGATGACACATCAGAGAAACTTCCGTATCCCTCGCTAACCAGAGATGTCAATTTTCCGTAACTACTCGAACACTGTTGTTGTGATTCATGATAGCTTTCGGATATACTTAGTCTTTGATCAGTTACACGGATTTGCTGTTGGTGTGGAGGTAACATCAAATTTGCTTCATCAACCTCCAAAGCAAACTGGAGCGATTCTTCGTCTTTCACTTTTGTTGTTCCTTCGATTTCTTTTTCACTACATCTTGTGCTAGTTGCAAAGCATAATTGGTTGTCTTCGGGTTCGATACTTGAGGCAATACTGTCAACGGATACACTTTGTTGGGCAAAGGTCAACGGTGTACTGCATTGTCTATCGTAATGTTCTTCAGATGAGGCAGAATTTTGAAGCAATTCACAGAGTTCGTTCACAGAATCGTCCAAGTATCTTCCGCAAGTTTCGCATTCTTGTAGCGATGCCACATTTGGCGCATTACAAAAATTGCAGACCCAGTTCATTAACATAGCATCATTTTCTTCCTCAAGATCAATATCGCCTAAAGAAACCTCGGGTTTCACTTCATCTTTCTCAAAGGATAGTTCTTGTGATTCACTGTCAGTTCTGGGCGAAACCTTGGTTGCAGTTACGCTTGGCGATGTAATGACATACTCAATCTGGATTTCAGCCGGCGATAAATCCAGATTAAGTTCTTCATCATCAACAGGATAGATGGCGCTAACATCGAGATCCAAAACTGGACTAACTGAGTGCCTGGAGCTGTCTATTTCGGGGTCAACTGAGCTACCGTTTAGGTGAATTTGGTGTTCTACTGCGCGCACTTCAAGGCCAATTTCGGGATCAACGGAGCTTCCATCAAGGTCCAAAACAGGATCAACTGAACTACCATTGAAATCAACCTCGGGGTCAACTGAGCTACCGTTTAAGTTCATTTCAGGATCGACCGAACTACCATTTAGGTAAATTTCATGATCAACTGAGCTTAAATCGAGGTTCACTTCGGGGTCAACTGAGCTACCATTTAAGTCAACTTTCGCATCAACTGAGCTAATGTCTAAGTTTTCTTCAGGATGAACAGAGGACGCATTGGATGAGACATTCAAGTTCACATCCGTATCAACCATGCTCCCATCACATTCCACAACAGGGTCGACTGAACTGCCATCGAGGTCAATTTCGGGGTCAACTGAGCTACAATTTAAGTCCACCTCAGGATCAACAGAGCTACCATTTAAGTCCACCTCAGGACCAACAGAGCTTCCATTCAAATCTACGTCCTCCGTTTCGATCTCCTCTGACTCCCACTCACACACTTCCACATCATCAAATACCAGTTCAATATCCTCAAGTGAGACCGGTTCCTTATTGTTTACATCATCATCAACGGTGGTATCATTATCCTCTCGAGAGGTGGCGCCGCCATCGCCACTTCCGCCATGCTGTCCGTCCGCTGCAGAGGCGCCCTCTATATTGGCGCCATCTTGGCTATTTCCGGTGGCTCCTTCTCCCCCTTGCTCAAAGCTGGCATCAAGGTCCGTACCCTCAGCTCCGTGTGGGTTGACGGCGTCCAAGATAATTTTAAGGAGTTGTAGGGACAGCATGGCGTTGTTTTATAGTGTTATGCTTTCATGGTTGTTTTTAGTATCCTGCCTTTAAGCATTTTGGTAAAAACTCTTCTCGCACAGTCATAAAAAGAGTTTGTTTGATTATCCATCGTTAAAAAAACTATCTAGTTATCAGATGCAAATATATTCCAAACTATAAGTAAAAGAACTTGTCATTTTTCCTTCATAATCCCTCATTTTGACAGCTCGAATTATTACACATCCTGAACTGAGCGCGCAAAAGGCGCTAATGAATATGTCGCATATTTATCGAGCTCTTATATATTGCGGTCATTTTCATAACTTGCAAATATGTCATGTTAAGTGTTGTTTGCTTTACAGATGAATACCATATTACATGGCTCTTGGCACGTATAAAGCTACCCGCAGAGAAAAGTCTATAAATCCAGAGCCAAATATATCTGAATAAAAGATATTTCCTTCATAAGCCCTGATAGGCAGCTCTATTTATTTTTTATTATGTTTGCAGAAATATGATATATTATTCCAGGAGTGAGATATTATAAAGGATGTGTTTCATTAAGCAGAGAATGTCAAATTGAGCGTAGTAAAGTTTGATAGGCAAAAAATAAATATAGAAAATAAGTATTCTTAAGTAGGTTCGTGGAAATTTGGAGATATTATTAACTAACTTTTTTGGATATTTACTTTTTATTGGAGTAATAACTCTTCTCTTAGTTACATTAAGTATGGTTGATTATCTTCAAGATAAGACCTCACGTTAAGTGTAGCAAAAAGGCCAACTAAATGTTATAAAATATAGGGTTTCTATCGGATCCTTGTCGAAAGTGGTCCAGTTATCAATTGAATAATTATCCACTCTGGAGACAGTCCTTAACAAATGAATACTTGTAATCCATTAGTTATGTCAATTTCATGAGGGGCTTATCAGACCGAGCCTTATCAATTATTCAATTAACACATTATGGGAAATGCATTGAGAGAAAGTTGGATCCAGGTTTTGAAACTGGTACATTTATCACTTGGCTATAAGATATGGTGTGGATAAGTTTATTATTTGAAAATAAATGTTATGCTTCGGTTGAAAATAGCCCAGTTTAAATTGTTTTTTTTTTTTGGAAAATGTAGTATTTTGAGCAACATAGCAGACGATTCAATTCAATTTACATAAGAAAAATATTGTTTTGCTATTTAACTACATGTACATGCATTTCTTCATATATCAGATCTGGAACACATCCAACATGGTGCGCTGCCAATAATTATTGAAAACTTGCAAACTAACTTGGTCCATAAATCCTGAGTAACAGCCCATAAGCTGTTAAAAGCTATTCAGTTTAATCCCTATTTACGCAGAGTAAGTTAATGCAATGAATATATTAATGGCGGAATTTGAATAGAATGCATTCTTGGAATCAATGGTCAATATGGATTTATATGAAAAATGGCCAGGTTTGAGTACATGTTTATTCAGACCACACACTTGGAGGTCGAAATAAATCTAGATGTTGACTGAAATATCTCAATGCAGAGGTTACAAAAAATGGGATCCGTTTAATAAAATTAGATTAATTTATTTCCCACGCATAGAAGTAGGGTAATATGTATGAGTTCCTTATGTATAACCAGTAAATGTAAACAAAATAAATAGCTAGTTAAACTAACACAAACTAATTTGATTTGAAATCTTTAAAATATCAAATGATAGTCGTATACCTCAAAGTTTTCTTGAGGATAATCTCATGTCCTTAACTATAATATTTGTCTTAACGTGCTTGCATGATATAACTTCTAACATAAAATCGATCGTACCTGTAGTTTAACTTATTCATCCTACTCCATGGCGGAGAGAATTATTCTACTCGTTTTTAAAAATCTAAATATATAAATCATTACCTGTAATTGCGCCTGTTTATCCTCAGCCATCGCCCTCAGCGCTTCCGCCTTATCCTGGAGCATGCGTACAGTGGCATTCATGGCTTTCTTGTGTTCCGCTTCCGTTGCGTCACTCGCCAAGGCGTCACCGGATGCACAAAGGGCTCGGACTTCCGGTTCGAGAGTGTCGATCTCCAGAAGAGCATTCTGTGTATGACAAGTATGAAATATATATATTCTACATTGTGCAATTTTATTTACGAACGGAACGAATGTTTAAATAATACAGATGAAGCATCACCTTTCCAACTACTGGATATCATTTATTTGGCTTAAGCGTGGACATGATAAAAGGCGCCTGTAAGCTTGGGTATCACATTCTTAAGTGCGATATCATTATTAATATATACACCTATATCTATATACTTGTGTTTTTGTTTGTTTCCAAATTAGCGTTCGCTCAATTAGTAAATACAGTATGTCATGGCTTCAACTTAAAACTTCCAAGGATATAGGGTAGACCCCCAAAGAGCATCAAAGCGCTTTCTTTAATCAACCCACACTTGCGTAAAAATCCATATGGATTACAATAACACATACATGTATTTTTCATTGCCAATAAGAAACACGCAGCTAACTCACATTAATCTGTTCGAGTTGCGCCTCAAGGGAGTGCACTTGATCCGGATTGAGTTTGCTG
>LQRL01099857.1:1789-17015 GCA_001703475.1 Hydroides elegans
GAAGTATTTTACTCATTTTTCGATGTTTTGTGTAATGAACTCGTCCTAGGGTTTCCAACCGATCGATCTGAAACCTTTTGGAATCGATTACATTTATATTGAAGATGTGCACCTCCCCTTTTGACCGACTTGGCTTTTTCGGTTCGGCCCCGGGGGGTCTTAGAACATAGCCCTTCCCCTACAGTATTTCACACGTGTGTCTATGCGTTGTGTAATGAACTTGTGTAAGGCTTTTGAACCGATCAACCTGATTCTTTTTGGAATCGATTATATATATATGGACGATGTGTGTCTCCCAATTCGACCGACATTACTCTTCGGGTCTGTCCCCGGGATACGGGGGAGGGGGGGGGTCGGTTGGGTCTGAAAAGGTCTGGTGGCTGAAAAGTTATTCCTTAGATTAACTTAGTTCAAATTTATAACCTTGTTCTTAGGGGTTTGCACTCGGGATCTGCAACATTTGGTATTGCATATATTACGCATGACTGTGTGGGGCATGCATATAAGCGTATCCCTTGAATGTCAAACATATCGGCTGATATGTGCTTAGCTATTCCACATCGGGCGCAATAGCTCAGTTGGTAGCGGATCTGTCTATGGTGCTAGAGGTCCTTAGTTCGAATCTCGATTAAGACAAAAAAATCATTAACAAATGTGCAAATTATGTTTATTAACTTGTTTTCATGTTTATTAGTTTATGGAAACCGAAAGTTGTTGAATAAAGTGGTCAAATTAGTCAAAATAACGTATGTAACTTATGTTTACTTTAGTTTAAATTGTGTGCACATTCATTCATATCTCAAATGGGCCTGTAGCTCAGCGATAGAGCATCAGACTCGTAATCATAAGGTCTTGGGTTCGAATCCCAACTCATACAGACAAGTACTATAATGATACTATTATAAACTAGTATGATAATATTTTGATTCGGAAATTGTTTGAATAATTTGATTTTTGTTTGATTTTGGCGGCTTCACTGATTTTTGAGACGCGGGCCATTCGTGCTCCGACGGACACATTTCTAGTTTTTCGATACCATTGCACACTTACTGAACTACATTAGAAAAAAAAACTGTATTTATTAAACGTTGATGTTTTCAATTATCTGGTGTTATCGATGTAGTGTTTTTTAGTCTAGTCTTTACGCGCTTGGTTGTAGTTGTGTAGGCTTTAAGCTAATCACCTTTTCAACGTGGCATTTATTAGATACATCAAAGAATGGCATAAAAATTCAAAATGCCTGACGGAATATCTTTATATCGCGTTTGATGACATTAAAGGTCTGTTTAGTATGAAAGTTTCGCCCTTAATTTTTCGCGCTAAAATATTTACAAATTGCAAATTCGATGTGTGGATGATTGTTTTATATTGTTTGTTTGCTGTTACATATAACCTTGTTATGTTGTTTGCAATGTGTGAAAGTGTGGTTGAATTATAACTGATGGTTACTTAGTTATTGAATCTTAAGTAAAAATCGCCGCGATTTTCACAAAATATGCAATATCTTAGCAACCAAAAGTCATTATGCAACAACATTTTTACATATGATAAACAAGTTTAAAGCCTTTCATATAGTAGCAAACAAACAATATAAAACAATCATTCTTATATCGTATTTTCAATTTGTAAATATTTTAGCGCGAAAAAATAAGGGCGAAACTTTCATACTAAACATACCTTTACATCATCAAATATTTGTATGTTTAGATTGTTTTGACATGACTAAACCTATGCCTGAAATACCGTGAATATAATTGCCATTTGTAAAATCTTAGACTTTATCTAAATTGTTGTTGTTAAAACAAATAGGCTGATTCCTATTTAAGAAATTTTCATAAAAAGTTGTTCCGCTTGTTTGCTCGTAGTGTTTAAAAGTGTGATATGTAGTTAGGGTTTTTCATGTAATAGCATAAGATGTTTATATGTTGCTTAAGTCTCTGTGATCACCTCTCATGTAACGCATCATGAGTTACTGTGAGAAATCGATGTATTTTTTATCATATCGACAGGGTTTATGTCATATTCACTTTTCTTAAAAATATTGACATAAACAGGATGAATGGGTAAATGTTCATGGATTCGATAGATAGCTTGTGAAAATTTGAAATAGTATAATGAATTAAAATGCGATTCTGCTCCATGTCTTAGAAAAAAGTTGACTTAATTTAACTGAGACGAAGCGCAATGAAGACAAACTATTCTGCCTTTTGTGAACAAAATTTAGCTAAGTACATATAGGTTTAGTTTGTGATTAAAAATTAAGAACATATAATGTTTTGAATTTAACTTAATTGCACGTGGTGATTTATTGATGTACCCAAGATTGTGTGGCTTGAATAAAACTCGAGAAAGTGATAAATGTCTCATCATTTTGAATATTCGGTTGTGAATGCTATCTTTTCTTTTCTCGAAATCCCCAGATTGTTTTGTCGTAACAAATCAACCTTTTGAAGAAAACAATGACCTAGCTTCGAGAAATTCTCTCAATCTGATCATTTAGGGCGAAAGGAACAAATGTGTTTTCTTCACCGTTCCATATCCCCTACGTGTGACTGTTTCTAGACATTCCGATTTCATGACGCGCTAAGTACCTAGATCGAGGTAATCATGTTTTTAAAAGCTGTCGGTATCCCTTAAACTCACAAATGTGTATGCATTTGGTTTGAATATCTTTCAGAAAATTAAGGGCGGTTTTGAGTTGTTCTAAGCATCAATCTAATCCTTAATGTATCGATTGACTCAGTGTGTAATATTTTCTATACCGACCATCAGAGCTCTAATATTTATTTGATGGAAGAGTCTAGTGCATTGTGGTTTATGGTTTAAAAAGTGGTTTACACTAGCATCACTAGCTAAATTGCACTATTAAGTATAAATTGCATGTGTATGTCACATGTCCTTTCTTCAGAAAGGCAATAATTTGCCTTATCCCAAACATTAGTTTACGCTCAAGATTGCTTTCTGTACATTTGTTTAGGAACACATTTAGCATTGATAAGGTAGCCGAGGACAGTAGATAAGATGCACCGGCCAGTTACACTTGTCTCAGCATTCTATAAGCGTTGAATATTGTAGCATCCCTTATAGTTTAATAATTTGTCCATGCCCTGATGATGAGACATATTTTATCAAGCAATGGCTGCGTTTAAATCTATAAGTACAAATAGTGACTCGTTTACTTTGATCTTTATTCAAAAATAAGATTATAATAATCATTGACAAGAATGACAAAATAACTTTGAAATGAATTCCTTAAAACATGAATATTTCATTAAATATCAATAATCCACCAATTTGTATTTGAACATTTAAATTGAGAAAGAACCAACAACTATTGATTGAATTATTCCTATCCGAAAATGATGTCTGAAAAAGATAAATGAATAAACTGTCACATATTATATATAGTCAAAAACTTTTTACAGGATATGGCTTACACTTTGCCTCTATCTTTGTCTCTAACGATCATATAGCAATACTTGATGTGGTTTTATATTTTCCATCTACCATTTCTCTCATCAAGTTTCTATTTTTTCGCGAAGTCTATATATATTTCTGCGTTTAAAGGATACATTTTTTTCGGATATGATTAGTATTCACCAAAATATTTAATGTTTACGAAACAAACACATATGTTGACCATATAGTATTTCATATTTTCTATCTACCATTTCTCTCATACAGTTTATATTTCTCGTTAAGTCAATATATATTTCTGCGTTTAGAAAATAAAACATTTTTTTCTGGGTTGATTAGTATTCACCATAATATTTAATATTTACGAAACAAACACATATGTTGATCAACTAATATGTACCTTGCTACTTTCAAATGATGCCAAACATGCATTTTCTATCTTGGTCCTGCGTCTGACGCTGACGAATACCAGTCACCTGGTGAATTAATTATTTTAAGATTTTGTTACACATAACTGACATTGAATTTTTATAGTGATGATTTTACTTATTATTACTCTTATTTTTAAACCAAAACTACTTTTTGTTTGTTTTTATATTGCATATCTATGTATCTATAATGAATATATTCATTTAGCCATACCTCCTCTACACATGTTGCTATGGTTACCACAGCAGTCTCCAAACGCTTCACAGGCGTCGTCACAGTAACATCCATTGGGATTGCAACCGTCGTCTCTTCCGTCACAGCAATCACGCGGGCCACAACTTTCGGCAGGAAGAGAAGTGGTACAATAAGAAGAAGTACATGAAACTGCCGATTCTAAAGGAATGATTTATATAAATTATATTTAAATGCAAATATATTTGCCATTTGGATTGCACCCGTCTTCTCTACCGTCACAACAATCGTTCGGGTCACAACTATCAGGAGGAAGTTTAGAGAAACGCAAGGAAAAAGTTCATGAAACAGCCGATCCTAGAAGCAAATTATTAATAATAAAAATATAGATGCCATAAAAATATGTCACGTTCATCTTTTTAAGTTTTAATCATGTTGCATAAAGCACAATATTTTGTAACAGAACATCAAAATGTATATTGATTTTGTCATGAATATTTATAATTTTTACGTAATTTAGTTCTTTTAAATGAAAATAATATCGTGCTATGTATGGGAAAATACAACTAAAGCGTTATTAATATAACTTAATAAACTAAAAACAGCACATACCTGGATCTAGCAAAGTGACCATAACAATGGCAGCAACCCACGCAAGGAAAGTAATGTTTGAGCTCATCTTGTCAGTTGAATAGTGTTAAATCAAATTTCTCAAAATTGTTATATACTAGCCAGGTTAATTGTTTTCCATGAATTTAGAGTAAGTTATATCAATTTATCACTACAAAGTAATCCATCAATGTAAAAAAATGATATATTCAAATAAAATAAACATATTCAATATAATGCATAATGGGAATATAAAAAAAATGATTTATTTTAGTTAATAAACACTAACAAGATTATTTATTATCAATAAAATCTGACTAAACATTTTTAGCTTATAATGATAAAGAATCCATTAATTTGAAATAATTTTCATATATTCCATGAATTTTAAATAGTTATTATAATGTATTCTGGGAAATACATTAACAGTTTATTATTTACGTAAGCTCCTAAATTCTGACCAGCTTATTGGTATTTCATGAAGTAAAATTCAACGAGCAAAAATATGCATTTAGTTTATGGTAACAAAAGATTCAATAAAAGATTCAATAAAAAGAAACATAATCGACATAATTTATTCTGCGAAATAATCGATTATTCATTATTAACAATATATATTGACCAGATTATTTGTAATCCATGAAATCTGAAATCCAAGAAATCACTACTAGCTAGCAATATCAAAGTAATCAATAAAGCTTAAATAATTTTGATATATTCAGAGAAAGGAATCGTTATCGCTATAATGTATTCGATTAAATATATTAAAAATGAATAAGTCACCTTCGAGACATATGATGTAGATCAATTCAGCGCAGGTTTAAAGACACATAATTTGAACGATTTAAGTAAGCAATATAAACATATTTTATTTGTTATATAAATTTGCATTTTTCGTGGATTTTGAAAAAATGCAAAATGGTTAGGTCATTTGACATTAAAAGCATTTTATAAGGAAGCTCGGTGGTCAAGTCAGTATAGTGGCTGACCAGCCAAGTGGTATTGAATCGGCGGCGTGAGTTCGAACCCGGCTCATATCAGATATCAATATGTTTTTCAGCTGCTTCCTAGGGTTCACAACGGTCTCGTTATATGATACTTACACCCGGTGCTATAGCTAGTTTAGGGATTGATTATTGTAAAATGCCGCATGTGGCTATAGATAGTTAGGGGATTAAATATAAAGCACTAATATAAGTATCTATCATATAACGTGGCGGTGTTCGATAATTATCGGTTTATATAAATAATAGAATTGTAATTGAATATTGTAAAGCGGTTAGGTCAGGTCATGGATCTGTAAATAATCGCTATATAAAAACCGATTATTATTATTATTATTATTATTATATTTCAATTAAACTTCAAAAGGTAACACAGTTACAGTGAAAACAAATATCGACATAGTAATGTTCATATAAGAGACCAACAACTCCTTTTGGTGACTTATATCTAACTTTAAATCTTATTTAGAACAGTCATTTGATCGTTTCTCGTGAGATGTTTTAAATAACGCTGCAGAACAAAACATAGTTCTATCAGCTTTCTTTTATCAGAAAGTTTCATTGTTTTATTGATTATTTATTTTGAATCATGCTTAACTGCATGAACCTTAGGATTTTTTATTGTCCCTTTTAAGTAGATCGTACCCCCTGTCGTCGAGAGCATATCAACAAAGGTATTTTTCGAGCATCGTTGTTTGGTGTGATTGCATCATCGTAACCTACGAGACTAATGCAATAATCCGTTATTTGTTTTATTGCGTAAGCCGCGTATTTCTCGGCTTCCTGAATGAGTTGCTCTTGCAGGTTTGGTGAAGAAGTGATTGCTCTCAAGCTTTCAAAATCAATGATAACACTGGTATTGCTTTCATATGAAGCCATACGGATATCGTGATAATCATATGGCGAGTAAGCGGTCTTTATATCCTTTGCAGTGTGTTGCACCATGTCGAGTAGACACATTGCCATCGCGTCTTCAGTGAGTAGTTCGGCTGTATGTGTACCCTGAGTCTGAAGTTCTAAGCTCAACAAACAGATAAGCATGTATTTTTCGACATTTACATTGAAACTTCCGTTTCGACAAAAGATAAGCCTTGCCGCCTGCCACGGTTTTTCATGCTTTGTCCATATGTGATGAAGAAATGAGTTATTTGAACAAAATGAATATCTAACGCCGGACAGAAATGGTGAAATATTGTCTGTTCTGTGAGTAATGATTAACGGGGGTTGGTTCTTATATTCCTTTGAATATTTGTTTGGGGAATCGGATAAATGCGATGCGTCACATACATGGCACACTATGAACCTTTCTGTTCTGCCTCTAATAGTTATTTCTGCGTCGTATTCCAAACATCCAATCTTTTTCATGCATACATCAGTGTCACGAATTCCATTAGCTCGGTGTATGATATGAATTCGTTTTCGTGTGTAAGATCGTAAGTTTTCGTGTGTTTGTGTTCGTGTGTAAATATCAGAATGCACCTCAATTTGAGACTCTGCTCGTGATGTACTATTCCTTCCGAATTCAGCATCACGGTGACCTTCCTTCAAAAAGATGCTGCTAATAATCTCATCCAGGCTCTGCAGTGCCTTTTGATAATTAGGAAAGTCTTGCAATAACCTGGATTCAGCATTCTTGTTCATTAAGACTTCTTCATTCTCATCGAGGCGACACATTGCCTCCTGGAAATCTAGATACTCTTGATTGATTGTTGATCGAAATTGACGGATGAACTGCTTGAGTCTAACCTGCTGTGCAGCTGGTGCAGCGTGGTACTCGTTAAGATATTGCTTTACAGGATAATAAATGGGGGTTTCAATGAACTGCCCAGAACACACGACGCAGATCATTTTTGGAAACCTTGGAGGATGCGATGTGCTGTAATCAAAATCAGAATTCACGTTTGAGAGGTATGTTTTGAGCAATTCAACCAAACAGACCGCTAACATGCCAGTTGTGAAGCATTGTTGAATGGGGTGGCTCGCGGTTTGCTTAAAAATCTGCAACACTATGTATGTTAAGATTGGTTTCATGTGATGTAAACCACTTTTATGGTAACACGCTGCCTCAATAAAACTCAATGTTACGCGAAGTGTTTGTTCCAGATCGAAATTGAGTTTTGAGTAACGAGACTGTACAAGTATATGTTGCTTAATGACTTCCATGTTTAAAATAGAGGCGGCTTCCTGAATGACGCTCGCATTGTGTGAATCGATGCGGTCGGCGTTTAAAATGCTATCAGTATTTGTCACTGCAACGTCAGGTGTCCTAACCTCTGTAACAGGTCGACTGAAATAAGTGCGAAGAAACTGTGATAAATTGAATGTTTTTAGACGACCTTCGATTTTCTGGTTTTCAGTATTTTCTATGTCGATAAAATAATCAGACTGATCCATTTGTTTATAATGATAGTTTGAAAAGTTTTCATTTCTGGCATTATTACATAATGATGATGCAATTTCATCAAATGTCATTCCATTGTATACATCACCCGAATCAAATGGGTACGGAAACGAATTTTTATGTGTGATAATGATTTCGTTTGTCGATTTTATCGGATGTGTAAAATACAATACATGATCGCGGGTCAATAATGCCGATTGCGCTTTAGCCAGCATATCTAAAAGGCAGAATACCAAGCAACCTTCTGTGAGTTCATCTGCATGCGGATGTTTATGTGTTGCAAATACTAAATGGAGTAGTAGAATGCGAACATAGTAGCTTTTCACATGCGGCTCGGGTCCGTACATCCTATTTATTTCATCAACAGAGAGATTCGGAAATCGGTCATTGTTAATGCTATGTAAGTTATTTTGTAGCAGATATTTGGTAACTCTAAAGGCTCTTTTTCACCTTCGCCCAAAAACGACACAATGTTGCCTTCAATTAAAACTGTATCTTTATCATCGATCATCAATAGCACACTATCCACAAGTACGCCCATTGGCTGTGTGTATCGTCCCCCATGGTCGTATGCCATAACGAGTGCTATTCCTGCTCTGTGAAGTTTAACGTTTGTTATTGACCAGCCGTGACATAGTGTATCAGGTTCTTTTATTGCTTTTCCACCAGTTTCTTGAAAGTAAAAATAGACAAAAATTGAAATCCTTCATAGCTCATGCGTGAAAGTGCAAGCAGAAAATCAACTTCAAAAGGCAAGTGAACTTTTACTCCTGCCTTGACACTTCCTGTTAATAGTTTGTCATGTTCGAGCATCTTTTTTTCTGCATTGCCTATTTTTGTACAAATGTTGTCGATTATAGCATTAAGACTAGCATTAAGAATTTCTGATTTTCTCACTGTAAGGTCCGTTTTTTATTCGGTAGTTCCGCAGATAATTTGAAAGATTGTATGTCAGTGTTTTTTCTGGAGTCCCATTACATGTGATGCCTACACATTCAATGCGAATATCACTTGTTTGGTGATCCGTGATCTCCGCTGACACAATATTTGCCATTTTGTAAATAACTCATCAGAATGAACATGTACTGTGAGTGTCAGACACTTGAAAGAAATGTTTTATCATATTTTCTTATTAATAATATTACTCAGTAATGTCTTATCTTATTACATTTGGAATGTTTCTGCTTTCAAATATAAATTTAATACCAAACATTTAGAACCTACAATTGCTAGATGTGCGCTTTTATTACATTGATATAATGCGTTGCGAAATAAGTGTTGCATTCTAGGTAATTTTGGTTCTAGGTGACTTTGACAGCCCGATTAGCCGTAGTAATTTAACACCTAGATCAATATGTGTTAGTTACGTGTGTTAACACAGATATACTTTTTAGGAGACCAAAGAAAATGATCTGATCTAATAATGTACCATAACAATTTACGTACGATCAATCGTTTCTTTTGCGTTCGTGCATCAGATAGACTCCCTTTGTTTATTTTCTTAAAACATACCTTATTTCTTATTATTGAGTTAACATTATTATAAATGTATATTCTACAGCACACAGGGGAATGTTCTTTCACCCTTAATGTAAATATTATTTATTAAACATAATGATGTTAATATTATCTTTATATTATCTATTTAACACAATTATCTTAATTTTGGCATGTATATACCATCGACCTTGTAATGGATTATAAGTAATTCCTTTTTGCAATACATATCTTATAAAAGTTGGATTTAAAATGCAGTTTTGCTTCAGGTCTTTACAAGAATGATAATGTTTGGGATTTTGCACATAACTGCAAATAGACAGTCATGTTTTAATGGTAGATATCACCATCAGTATATTATGCTTAAATAATAATATACATAATGATATACAAATAATATACATGTAGGGCAAAATGTTTCACAAACGCACATTCAAAACCATACAGTTTCAAATCTATTTACATATATCATATTTATAAGTTTAAATATTCATTTAAAGTTGGTATGCAAATTTGAATACATGTATGCAAAATAGGAGCACGGAAACATCTTAATCCAACATTTGTTTCTGTTAGAAGAAAGTTTATGAAAGATTGTTAAAATAAAAACTGTTTATAACGATATTAGAATCAGCCCTTAATTCAAACGTCTTTATTTACATACAATATTTATGATGCACTTATTATAACATGGAACCAATAGTCAATTAACAGTGCACACATTTTAATTACATGAAAATCATACAACAGTGCACATTTCATATACATGTACATATCTACATACAGTTAATGTTTCATATACATGTATATCATACAAGCACAGTATACATTTTTTATAGTAACACATAAAGCATTGATTTACAGCGTTCATTTAAGTAGCATAAATATTTCATTGTACTTTTTCAATATACAATGTAGATCTTCATTGTAACCTAACATGCATGTATCTCTAATAGACTCATGATGGCATACTAAGTGTAAAACACCACTATGATTTAGCAACCTTTCTCTGATTTAACAGACGGCTCTACTGATGCGCAGTCGGTCGCCTAATGCAGATCAGCCGGTGGATTTCAGTCCCGACGTCGACATTGAGACGCTCATTGGAGAGACCATCAGCTCGTCTAGGTGAGTTCCACAAAAGCCTACCATTTCAGGAGCCAACAAGAGGTGGGTTTTGGACGTTGGTGGTCCCTATTTAGTATTAGGAAGGCTGTGAATGGGGAGACTATCAGCTCATCTAGGTGAGTAACTTAAAGACAGTTAAGGTCATCACGCGAGATTGGGTTGAGTCGTTGGTGGTTCCTATTTGGAGGGAGATGAATGGGGCTTCATCAGTTTGTCTAGGTGAGTCACACAAAGCCATTTTAAGGTGGCAAGGAAGGATGGGGTTGAGTTGTTAGTGGTCCTGATTGGGAGGGAGTTAAAATGTGGGAACATCAGTTTGTCTAGACGGCCCACTATTATGAATTGCTAATCCAAATATATTTCTCGGAATTGATCGTTTTTCGTAGGATTCAGTACTGAATCCTACTCTACTTAGAGGAATATCGATCTGCCAGCTTTCTTTATCAGAAAGCTATTGTTTTTCATTTTGAATTTTATTTATGGATTATTCGCAACTTGGATATGTTTACCGTTCTTAATAGGTCCCGTTTAAGTAAACCGTGCCCCCTGCTCTCGAGAGTATACCAACAAAGGTGTTTTTTGAGCATCAACGTATAGACAGTTTAGGTGATCAAGTGAGTTGGGTTGAGTCGTTGGTGGTCCCGATTTGGAGGGAGATGAATGTGGGAACATCCGTTTGTCTAGGTGAGTCACACAAATCAATTTTAATGAGGGACTGGGTCGTTAGTGGTCCTTATTAGGAATGATGTGAATAGGGAGACTATCAGCTCATCTAGGTGAGTTCAACAAAAATGCATTTACAAGGAACCAAAGAAGGATGGGGTTGGGTCGTCGATCGTCCCTATTTCGAGGGAGATGAATGAGAGAACATCAGTTTGTCTAGGTGAAACACACAAACACATTTTAAGGAGTCGATAAAAGATAGCGTTACCTCGTTTGTTGTCCAGATTTGGAGGGAAATGAACATCAGTTTGTCTAGGCGGTCTATTTCTAGTAGAATATATAAAGTTATATCCCACACATGGCTGAGAGTTGATCGTTTTTCGCGGTATCTTATGCATTTTGCAGTTACAAACCTGGTTTTGTTGGTTATTTTTTTTTCAATGGATTATTCACTACTTGATTATTTTACCCTTCTGTAATGGTCCAGTTTAAGTAAACCATACCCCCTGTCGTCGAATGCATAACAACAAAGGAACTTTGGGAGCATGTTTGTGGGTTGTAATTGGAATCTTGAGACCCACGAGACGGTTGCAATAATCAGTTATTTGTTGCATAGCGTATTTTTCTGCTTCCCGAATGAGTTGCTCCGGTAGGTTAGATGTAGGTTTGATGGTTCTTAGGCTTTCTAATTTAAAGACTGATGACCGCGGTAGATTGTTATCATTATCATCATCGTCATCATCATCATCATCATCATCATCATCATCATCATCATCATCATCATCATCATCATCATCATCATCATCACCGTCATACACCGGGCTTTTAATGATAATATTGTCAAGATCATGTCGCGAGTAACTAATCTGTATGTCCTTTATGGTTGTTTGAACCATTTCGAGTAGACACATTGCCATGGCGTCTTCAGTAAGCAATTCCGCTTTGGGTGTTCTATGAGTCTGGAGTACCAGGTACATCAAACACATAAGAATGTATTTTCCAATTTCCTTATTGAAGTGTCCATTTTGATCAAGGATATGCGTTGCCGCCTCCACAGCTTCGCTATGCGTTTCCAACATGTGATTAAGCAATGTCATGCTTGTGAAGTCGAACCGATCATCACTGTTGAGAAAAGGCCTCATAAAACTATGAGCTCTGTAGATTAAGATGTTTCCTGGAAGATGAATGTTATAATCCTCCTTATACTTGTAAGCGGAATTGGATAAATTGGATAAATCCCTAAAATACCTAGCATCACATCGCGTTTCTCTGAAACGCACAATTACACATTTAATGATGAATTCTGTATCATACCGCGATTCTTGTGTCATACCGCTGTGTTGTTGCATACCGCTGTGTATAATGTCTTGTTCTCGTGTGACAGATGCGTATTGTGAATAGAACACTTCGATGTGATGCGTTCTCCATAAACTATGAACTATGAATCCGGGATCCTTGCAACCCTCCCTAATGCAAACTCTGCTCATAATCTCCCTCAGTCGCCGCAGTGCCTCTATATAATCAGGATCCTGTTTCAGTAACCAGAAATCAGCATCCAGGTTACCTTTCTTAAAGCAGACTCTTCTCATGATCCTATCCAGGTATCGGAGTACATCTTGATAATCACGATGCTCGTAGTCCTTTGTTGAGCGGAATCGGCCAATAAACCGCTTGTTTTTTTCGTTTCGTGCTTCTGGCGCAGAGTGGTACTCTTGAAGGAATTGCTTTACAGGAAAATTGATATATTTCCATTCCGGCGTCTGATTGTCCTTGAATGGGATTCGAAGGATCTGCCCGGAACATACTAGGCATGGCCTTTTAGAATTCGTTAAACGATAGGGTGCCTCTGTGTGCTCATAAGCATACAATGATTTAACGATGTCACTGAAATCATATTCTGTGTATGTTTCCGTTAATTCCATTGATTTAAGTAATTCAAGCCAGCAGACCGTAAATAAACTAGCTGTGAAATGTTCTTGAATGAAACGTTCCGGTGTTTGCTTGAAAAATTTAAGCACTATGTATCTCAATTTATCCAGCATCACAGACTGCAAGTGACACGTACAACGCGGCGGTACAATAAGGCTTAAAGTTACGCGAAGTGCTTGACGCAAGGCAAACATGCGCTCCATATGTTTAATATCAATTCCTTGTGCAATGCGTTTTGCTTCGCGATCGATACTTTCTTTTTCCTCTTCAGTGGTGTCAATGTTACTCACTGCAGCGTCCAATGCCTTCGCCTCTGTTTCAGACCGACTAAAGTGCGTACGGAGGAACTTCGAGAGATTGTATATTGCTTTGACTCCTTCCTGGCTAGTTTTGTTCAATTCGATAAAATTATCATGGCGATAATACAGTGTATAGTTTGAAAGGTCTTCATTTTTAACATCATCGAACAAAGATAAACAAATTGTTTCGAAGTGTTTGCCCTTGTACAGAATACCCAAATCAGATAGGAACGGGAACGAGTTTCTTGTTGCGTAGATTTTTTCATTTGTAGCTTTTATTGGATGTATGAAATACAAATTACGGTCAATGCTTTGTATCGAGGATTGTGCTTTAGCGAGTATGTCTAAAAGGCAAAACACCAAGCAACCATCAGTGAGTTCTTCGGCATGTGGATGGTTATGTGTTGCGACAATTAAATGGAGTAGAAGAATGCGGATGTAGTAGCTTTTCATATGTGGTTTAGGTCCATAAAACTCATTCATATGCGTACCAGAAAGATCTTTCGGGAATCGGTCATTCTTTATGCTATGCACGATAGTTTGAAGTAAATATTTTGTAACTCTAAAGGCTCTTTTTCCTCCTTCACTCAACGATGACACAATGTCACCTTCAATTAAACCTGTATCATTGTCATCGTTCATCAAGAGTCTGAACGTGCTAAGATCTTTGATTCCGTAATCTGCAATGCAAGACATTGCGGTTTCAGACCAGTTGACACTCTGTTCCTCATTGTTTTGGTGAAAGTACACAGGTATTATATCTACAAAAACTCCCATAGGCTCCGAAAGCCCGTCGTATTCCATTGCAAGTGTAACACCTGCTCGATGAAGTTTCACGTGGTTTATTGACCAACCTTTGCACAATGTACCCGGTTCTTTTATAACTTTATCAATCAGTGTTTTGAAAGGAAGAATTGTCAATGGTCGAAATCCTTCATGCGTCATGTGTTGAAGCGCAAGCAGGAAATCGACTTCGAAAGGCATATCCACTTTCACTCCAGCCTTGATACTTCCTGTTAATATTTTCTTCATATTCCTGCACTTTATATCAGTTTCACTCATTTTCCTAGATATGTTGTCGATGATTGTGTTTAGGTCGTCCATGAGCGGTTTATACTTTAAATCGGTTGCATCGACTGATACCCTTTTATCCAAAGTGTCAATGAACCTTTCGATTTTCTTATTTTCAGGCCCGTATTTTATCCTGTAGTTCCGCAGAAAATTCGAAACATTATATGTCAGAGTTTTTTCTCGAGTCCGATTATATTCGATTCCTCCATATTCAATGATAATATCACCTTTTTGATGATCCTCGATCTCAACTGACACACTTGTTTCCATTTTGTAAATAGTTCAAATTGAAAATAAAATGGTTTTATTTAATAAAACAGGCCTATCGAGCTGTAAAAATCATTATTTTCCAATTTAAGAAAATTTGCGAAATCAAAGCCAAATACTTTGAAACACATGTATTACACTGTTTCTTTGCTGATACATGCTAGTGTGTTGTACATAATTAGATAACTTTATTTTATTAAAGACGGCTGTCTCTAGATGGGTTCGATGAGTAGTTATCAGCGACATATGTTTATTCTAGCCCCAATAAATATATAATAATGATCTTCGCTGTATGCCTAATTACACGCGGCCTTTTATAA
>LQRL01099857.1:27229-46686 GCA_001703475.1 Hydroides elegans
CAATATAGAAGATTCGAGAATACACATATCTTGACACATACCAACGTTTTAACTGTTTACGTTGAATCATATCCATGATTCTTTAGTGATAAGTGTGATCATAAAATTGATCTGATAAATATATATCTTGAATGACGTCTGAATCGCATGAAACGACCGCACAATAAACATGAGGTTAAAATAATGACAATATATAAAACATAATAATTCGCTTTTTATATATAGTTCTCATTAGATATTTGTCGATGATGCAACTTTTTCTGCGTTTAAGTCATATTGATAAAGCAATTGAGTAAGCGTATAAAGTAAATACAGGCTCAATACATGTAAAAGTTCTTATGTAGATTCGAATAAGTATATGTTTACTTTCATTGTGAATTTTCAAGATGTCTTGTCTATACTGAGGAAATTGAGGACACCGTTGTTAATACTTTGAAAAAAAAGCGATTTAATAACGATAACAACTTATCAATGGTATAAACGATCTTCATAACGTTTTGATGGTATTTTGATGCATTGTTTTTATCAAAAGCTGACGCCATGCAAACATCAAAAATATTATTAGACACAGGCAAAATTAAGGCTCAATTCAGTTGATTTATAAACACATATTTCATTGATTATAACCCATTCGTAAATCGAAAGCTTAAGTTTCTACACGGACGATAAATCAATATTGTTTTACTTGTGTTATATGTTTGAATAATCGCAAACGTGGTAGCTAAATCAATCATATTTACCCCGGTGATTTTGAGCATAGCCTAAGGACTATTTGCAACACTTATCTAGGATCCTATTCACCATAACGATTTAATGACATTTTAATATATCTACTGAGTGGAATACCGGGTGTTAGATGTTCAATTCATGATTCTTTTGTTGAGAATAATTGTTTTTCTTTAGATTTTCTTTAAACATTTGAATGCATGATCAGGTGTATAACATGGATTAATAATCAACCAGTATTAACTTGTTCATATAGATATACCCTTCTTTTAAAAGAAGGTTTAGGTTTTTGTTTAACAATGACAGTAGCTTTGCTTTAAGTTTTATCCGCAAGTCTAACTCTAACTTGGAATTACAGGCCTTTCGTATTACTTAAGCTGCTTTTATTATTTTTAACTAAGAAATATGATGCTTTCCTATCAATTTATTTTTTCAAACCGAACATATATACTTAGTAAATTAAAGAATCATACGCAAATTCCAACTTACCGCATTGATTTGTTCGCTAACTAGATGGTGTATCACAGTGAGGACATGAAGTAGTTGTAATGGTACGTTTCGGGTGTGGATGAGCTAAACCTAGACAACATGTGAAACAATAATTACACATTAATTTATTAAAATATGTTTAAACATTTAAAATAAATTTGAATCGTGTGATCAAACAATCATATGTATATCATATGTATATCATAAATAACTACTAACCCACAATAAATTTACAAGAGTAAACATTTAGACTGTACACTCATTAAAAGAAATCTCATATTTTGACGTATATAAGCATTTGATAGGACGTATCACAACCACAATCATGACCAAACAGTTTATATGGCATATGGTATAACTGAATACCAATCAACAGGAAATAATGAGTAAACATCCATTTCCTGTAATGTACATTCATATTATATGACTAAATTCACCGCACTCCTAATAAAAAGTATATTTATTGATAAAAGCTGTGCAAAACATCTTCAATTTAAATCATCTACATCGTCTTCATATATCTGCATATATGAATGCAGATATGGCCAAAGTGCAATCTTCTTATACAATTAATAGTAATTAATTAGTAACTAATTAACCAATTTAATAATAAGAAAAATAAACTTATCGAACGTGTGCATGCTTTCCTTATAGCAACTGATGATTCGAAATGAATCACCTGATATAACAATTTGCATTTACGTAAAAATGGTACGTAAAATGGTAGTTACGCTGTTTCAATGCTTAAAAAGATACATAAGCAATGCGTGTATACTTATATAAAACAATTATCTGTTGAACTATTTTCAAACTCATTTTAAAATATCTTTACTTACCGGAATTTACCGGAATTTACTAGGGGTAAAATCAGGGCTTCATCAAATTTAATACAAATCTAGCATTTTTGAATAACATTGAAATACTGAATACCTCAATAAAATAAATAATAAAATAAATGATTTTTTATCATGATAGCCATCGTACATTAACCTAAAGAAACTACGAAACCAGCGGTCACAGTCCATTTTTAGAAATATTTATGTAGTTTCTTGGAACTCATACTTAAATCATAAAAACAATATAGCAGAAACCATATAAAAGAAAAAGCATAGTTTAACTACGTTTTCATGTAAAAATGCCATAACTTGAGCACAAGTCAAAATAAAATCATTTACGTCTAATCATAAACCGATATTATGTCGCTTAACAAAATAAACATATTACATAATGATGCTTGATAGCTTTAGACTATATAGTTTTATTTTTTATTAGATTCGTGTTTATTTAAAGTTTCTAGTCAATATTTACATGCGAAATATGAAGATGTGAATTTTAGGTGTGCTGCTAAAGGTATTGGCTCTAAGCCATTACAATCTGATCGATCTTGCAATGTCGACGATAAAACGACTACAGATTATTTATTCAACAATGAATCATTAAATAATTGAATCATTGTTTGTTAATTTGTACTATGATTTATAAAACAACTTTAAAGGCTAAATAATGGTTTTATAAAGATTGTGATAAGATAGTTTACAATAGTATCATGTATTTTAAGCAAATGATTTTTTATATTACCGATGGAAAATCAATATGTTCGAAAAAATGTTGATAATTGTGAAAAATGAGAAACCAATTGTATACCAAAACATTTGAAATAAACTCATTGTTATACATGAATGAGTGAACGGTAAAGCTGGGTTACTGTATAATTTCATTATGAATATGTGCATGTGGATGTTTATAATCAAACAAAAAATGCATGATTTATATAACTAAGACTCAGAAAATATTCCGATATCAACATTTAAACAACATGGGAGTTCTAAATACTGAAAAAAATACACATGAGTGCAATACAAGTAGCTGTTGTAACATTTCATTCGGTTTGAAAAAGTTGAGTTATGTTAAAGGTATATTGATACAAACTTTAAAACTCCCATATTGAATAACATATGCGTAACATATGTTGTTGACGCAATAATCGCTCTTTTTAACAGAGTTTGCTAAGATTCAAAGTAGAACAGGGCGTGATTCTCAAAAAGTAAGGTAAATTATTTGGCATTCTCTAAACGAAATTTCCATGAAATTTTCATGAACTAATGAATAACGGGTGATACGTTTTTGATCATCATCATACAATTCTCATTGATGTAAAATTCATCCGTACTTTATAAAACCGTTGTGGAAGAGTGGTGAGCAAATTTAACTATAGTTTTGACCCATATAAGCGAGAACGGATGAAAAAAATACATTTGCATACACGCCTATAAGGATAAAAATTCAAGATTGATTTCTAGTCGCAAATTTTTCAAGTGCTAAAAATAAATATCTGTATTGTAGCAAAATGCTATATCAACGTTTTCTTGATTTATCCAGCGAGTTTATTAATACATTTGACAAAGTTTAACATAGTTATAGGCAGAATATATAGACAATGTGGATTTAGGATGTTTATGCATAAAACTAATATTCCATGATATTGTAAGTTTTTTTTTCAAAACTTAACAATATTTTATCATTATTTTATAAAAAGTCTGTTTTGCGCAATAAATACAAACAGTCAACTGCATTGATCACATTTTATTGAACACTGAATGACTCCTACAGTATATAACTGTTGACGTCTATTGTTTCGCATATAGCTTGATAATAACATTGCAATTAAGAATTTAGTGTTATTTCCTTAGCTTCATCCATAACGTTTGTTGTGCCTAAAAATGTAGAAAACAAGTTAGTTTCATATATAGTTTCATATATATATAATTCAATTGCAACAACAAACATCAATTAATTGAAATTCTCATTTGATTGTGTTAAATATTATATGACATTTGTTATTGCATACTGTTTGCTAATCCCTGACTATAATAGTAAACATAACACATATTATTTTTCCAAATGATATAATATTAACTTGTTAACTAGTTTATTGTTTGGTATGCTGTCAACTAAGGTATATGAAAGATTCTTTTAGAGTTGACTATCACTTACATCATGATGACCATGACCATGACAACGATGATGAACTTGACCATTGTGTTGTGGAACCCGGAGATTTTGTAGTTTTTTTGTCTAACGTTGTCTTAAAGATAGCAGGATCAACTATCAAAAATTATAAATAAAATTAATAACACACATTAGTTAACAAGAAATGTGGATACTGTTTCTCATTTCATTGAGGAAAATAATCTTGATAAACCATTTTTTGTAACTAGCGGGCTTTAAAAGATGATTAGTTGAATCTAATATAACTACTAATGATAAACTATTTTTGATTATGCGACCAAACGCCGATGCGAATGATATCAAACTTGCTTTACATATTTTGATGAAAAAATTCAAAAACTGTATGAATATTATGTGTTTTTAAATAGTCAGGTAATATTTTATGTTCTTTAATATTTTTCAAATAATCCGATAATATTCGAAAACATCGAATATAATACATGAATCAGTAAGCATCAAACATGTGAATAGTCTTTCCAAAATACAACTACTTCTAAACCCACTTTTACATATACATACATTGTTTAGCAAGATAAAATACTAGAATACGTACCGATTCCCGGATTTTCACACCCACATTTATCCATATAGCAGCTCGGTGGCAGATCGCGGTCGCAAGGAGTAGGTGAAGTTGGAGGAGTAGGAGGTGGAGTTTCAGTGGGAGTGGGAGTGGGATGTGGATGAGCCCAACCTAGGCAATACATTAATACAACAAAAATAAAAATACTATGCCTATCGTAACTGTTTATTATGTTTATGATAATGTAATTTAAACAGTCGGTATTTTTGCTGTTTTGCCAAACACTTAAATTGAAGGCGTTCTCTAATAGTATGCTTATGGTGATAATACCGCACATAAGTATTAAGTTATAATGAATAGGTAAATATTGTTCTTATTGTTAAACATGGGGTATATTGCTTTGTTTAGTATATGAATGATTGTTCAATTTATTGTATATGCCTTTCAAATCATAAGGCTAAGACCTGCTCGTTGCGAGTTCAGTTTATGAAGTGCATTACTTAAGTACTCAATCAGTCTATCCCATGTAAAATGATAATTAAATCCTTATATCTAGGTAACAAAGTAAAATTTGTTCTTATATTTAAACAAAATATTGAACAAAGCACAAACTAAGTTATTGTTATATGAGCAGTAAACATTTCCGTTTTAGAGGCGATTGATCATAAAAGATACGCGCATTTTGTAAGTATTGTTCTCATACTATAACACTTTAAGATGCATTTTCATTGTTTATAAGTAATATCACTTCAAATCGTGCTAATGAGGATAAATACATGTCATTAAAGCATATTTGTTCGGCAACTAATATCAAAATTAGTAGCAACCATCATTTTACGATGCAACACAATTTACTGATACGTTATTATGATTTTATATATTCATGTCAAACCTCGAACCTTAAAAACACTTTATTAAAACCTATGATTTGAGAATGTGTAGCATAAACACTTACTTGAATCTAGCAACGTGCAGATAGCGATCGCAGAGACAAACATAACAATGCTAATGTTTGAGTTCATGGTGATGATGCTGATGTGCTGAGACCTTTTTTGTCGTAATGCTTATATACAAACCAAAGCAATTTGTTTAATAGAATGTAACTAGTTAATAATTGCATTTCATACTTATAAACTGATTTTTGATATATTCGAAGAATTTAACCTGAAATAAATATATTCAAGGAATTAACTTTACATTCAATTGTACACGGAATTGTTAAGTTAGTTCGAAGGATATTCTGAAAAGCATTAACCTTTCTTAAATACATATATCAGGAAAATATATATTTATTGTTTTTGAAAAAGAATATAATTTGTTTCATATGTTATGTTGAAGAGTATATTAACCGTATACATAAGATACACGTTTAACCTTTTCTAAGCTTCTAACAGTGCTTTGATTATTTTCCACGAAAAATATAAATAAGATGACTTCATTTCCACATTATATGAAATATAGTGAAATCAATAGTCAATTACTGAGTTCCATTATTGCTAAGCTAAAATGAATTAGTTAATAGCATCTTATTTTTTCGGATGAAATGCATTGATCCGCTGAAAACAGCATATGAAAACATCGATCAAAAATGTGATGTGCGTGTTCATATGAAACATTAAGACTGAATATTGCATGACAATGAATTTGGCTCAATCACAAACTAATCATTAAACGCTAAAATGAACATAAAGAAAACACACAGATGGTTCAGAGTGTTGTAATACAAATATAACATTCGTTAGGCATTCGTTTCGTTTTATTATTTCTGTTACATAAACATTATTAAGGTCTAAACAGGCAGGCCGCTGTTTCAATGGAAAATATCAATTTATTCATAAAAGTACTCCCTTAAAAGCAGGAGCTTAAAGGCAAATAGTTTAAAAGCTTAAACGATTAAATATCTATAGTAGATGTTATGTCATAAACTATATTCTTCAGTATATACTATTCGTGGCGCATTCTATTTATGTACATTTGACTTTAAAACACTCAACAATAATATCAGGAAATAAATACGTGTGACAATCCCTTTGATGTATAAATTATTCATTTACTACCCGCAATATTCTCGTTTAAAAAAATGCAAGTATTTTTATTACTTCGCAGACGCGCAATCTCCCTTCTTCCTTCCCTGTTTAAAGCTCATCCTAAAACACCGTAAAATGGTAATTATAATGTTGAGAGTAGAGCACGTGAAGTTTGAATTATATTATAAAGCTATTATGTACCATTAAATATAGCAAGCTCTCATTATTAAAGGCATTTTAATCGCCCCATTAATAAAAACAGTGTCATGTATTACGTTATAAACCCATTAAAAGATAGGCATTTGTGCAGGAGTAGCAATAAGCTTATAAAGCACTATGGCAAATAATAAATGCTCAAAAAATTATATGCTACATTAAATAATAATTTTTGATATAGTAGAAACAATGTTTTACACTGTTTTAATACAAAATTACACTGATTACTTTATTACTGTTATCTAGATATAGTCGACAGTCAATTAATAACATATATATATTGTTTTCTTTAATAGGTCTTTCGATTCGGCTGTTGCGACCACAGTCACTGCTAGGCGGTAAGACTGCTGCAAACAAACGCCGAAATTCATTTGCTAGTTTAATGATGTCACCATGTGCACAAATATTGGGTTCTAGCTTATGTTATATATTATAACACTGACAGAAAAGACTCGCATGTTTGCTTGATCTCACTGAATCGACTGGAACCACTTAAATGACTGACATGTAAGAAGCTTAAACAGTGTCTGAGTAGTCTGCGAATCACTTTCAACGAATATTTTGGTTATAAACGTTCTCTTTGTTGTAGGGGCTGTGCAAAATCAGCAACTTTGAGCAGAAGGTGTTTCGTTTCGGGAAGACTGAAGTGCTTTTCATATGTATCGAATGTCATGATATTCAATTAGTACTCATGATATCAATCGACTTTGAGTATGCTTGATATCATGCGAAAGGGCTTGTATAACGTTATGTATCTTATTATTTTAAACCACGTTATGTATCTTATTATTTTAAGTCGTCAATGCTCATAGCGTGTCACATTTTATGCTAGCTTTATGCAGATATATATTGCTGTTCCGTGTTTTGTTTTGGTGAGCGACAAGTATCGTTTTTTGACAACCTATTCACTGCAACACGGATGTGTTAATTTCTTGTGTGCGTACATGTTATTTTCTCATTTGAGACAAGTAAAGTGTATCCTAATCCACAAAAATAAAATTCAAATGGCACATTTTTGCATGCACTAATGTAACGTTTGAATTTGAAAATACTTTATATGAAAATGAAATAATGACGTAAAGATAAATTTTGGAACATCATTTAGGATAAGCGGTCCATCTCTAACCCTCTTTCAACGAGACCCGCTGTTAATAGTTTTTGTGTGGGATGGGGAAACTTTCTTTAAATATAATTAAGGCTGAAGTGAAGCGCTAAGTAAACGTTAAATTACATAAATATGGTAAAAATTATATGGAAAATAAACGTTTCCTTTGTTTGTTCGAACAGTTTGTTCGATTATCTGCGTCATTTTTCTTGACTTTAAAGTATCATAATCTTTGGTATACATAATCAGCAAAATTTAATATCACTTACAATATCGCAGCAAACGAAATATATCATATATAAAGGATAATAGCATTCGGAATGATTAGTTATGTATATCTTGCTTAAGTTTTATGATCACCTTTCATGTAAAGCATCATAAGCTGCTATAAGAAACTGTAGATTTATTATTTCAACATTTGTCTTTCAAATAGCATCAACGTTGCGTCGTCATCTCAGTTACAATGATGTCAGGACGTAAAAATAAACGTTGACATACGCTAACCCATCTACAGATATTTTGAAGCTAAGACACGTTTTTATACAGCTTAAAGTGATGAAATAACATTCATTTAAGTAAAAACGTTATTATTTTTTTACCACAAAGAAACCCTTACGATGATTGCAGGCAAACAGTTGCCAGCAAGAACTAATATTCTTTAATGTGGCAGGCCCTGTTTGAAATGTTACAAACGCTAGTACTTGTTTATGCTCAAACCGTTAAGTGCTAAAAAACGTTTAGTTTGGTAATATAATTCACTAAATAGATTACATTTCTTGACATATAAACAAAAGAATTGC
Source organism: Hydroides elegans (assembly GCA_001703475.1). NCBI lineage: Eukaryota > Metazoa > Annelida > Polychaeta > Sabellida > Serpulidae > Hydroides > Hydroides elegans. Next base: position 36,122 of record LQRL01099857.1, read on the forward strand.
ATTTCTGTGTAAATGCCAGTTACGACGATATCATCGCAAAATTCCTATTTTGCATGATACTTCGCTGGGTTCTCGCTGATGTATATAATTTTCATGAAGTTTATAGTATATTATGTATATATTGCTTCAGATTGTTAAGTATTTGATGTAGTTTAAATAACACCAGCAACCGACGTTTAACATCCTTCAAATGCGACAAAAGACAGCCAAAATTCAATTAGTAGTTACCCTTTTAAGATCCTTGCTGATATTTTTACTGAACGTTCCTAGGATGTCTGCTATCAATTAAAAATCAGCAAACAATGTATGTTAAAATTACGCAAATATGGCGCCAATGATAAGGTATGGAAAAACCTTTTTTTACAAGTCATTTGGTTACCAGATATCAGCGACATCTTGAATAAGAATAAGTTCATGTTTTATATATTGGCATGAGTAATTTAAGAAAAGTATGTAATTCATTCTCATATGTTTATTCATACTTGAATGCAACAACAATTTCAAATGTTCATATAGTAAAGCATTTATCCTTAATCACTCAGTTTAAAGATATTTCAGAATAAGTTCATAAGTTTAAATAAGGTTTTTTTTCAGTTTAGTATAGCCTTATTGTAGTCTGGTGTCTAGGATACCTACAAATAAAGACGTTTTTATTTCAAAGATAGGTTATTCATCATGTAACTAATTCAGCACAACATATATGTTATTGTGTTTTGAAATTATATGAAGACTTCAATCTATCAATTCGTTGTTTTATTAATTACAAAAAAGACCTATCGTAGCGTTATAATCATGATTACTTTTAGCATTGATCTATTATCAAACAAACATTAAAATTAATTCATTGGAATTCATATATATATATTTATATACCAATTACGTTGGCCCGATGTTTTCATTTGAAGCCCCCATTTTTTCATTTGAAGCCCGCTACATATCATTTGAGCCCCGAGCTTGCGAGGGACTCAAATTTCATTGAAGCCGGCGTTGCATTCATATAATGTGCCATTCATATAATGTGCCTTTTCTCTATATGTTCTTTATAAAGGGGCTGCTGCTTATTTGAGCTAGGGGTTACTTATATATATGCCCTTTTTCGAGACTTTTTTCGTGGTGTTATTTGCACAAAAGATTTAGACCGAGGAGTTGTGTTGACACATTGTATGTTATTGTTAATAACATTCTCTTCATTAATTCAAGAGTATTTTATTGTTTGTAATTAATTGCAATAATGGAAGTTTCTTCGATTAATGGGTTGCTTTACGAATTGATAGCCTCGATGTATCGTTAATTATTAATTTACTTCTAAAATTGCAATTGGTAAGTTGTCGAATATAATTGCAATCCTACGAATATAGCTGGATGCAATTAAGAATTTCAATTAAGGCGAACAAATAAGACGAGAAATGGATAAATATGTAAAAACTTCGGTAAACGGTCAAAAACCCTCCCGGTCAAAAGCCCTGCCGGCTAAAAGCCCTCCCATTTTTGCAAGGTAGGCTAAAAGCCCTCCCGGCTAAAATCCCTCCCATTTTTGTAAGGTAAAAATGAAATATATCATATAGTATATTATATATTGATATGCTTGTTGTGTGTATAGCATAGAGTGGGATCCATGGATTATGTTAATGCCATTCTGATCGACTCATTCATTGTTGTGGACCGTGGTTCCTTTGTGCCCGTTATCACCAAGGGATAACATGGGGATCAGGGATGATCAGAGGATTAGCGCACCGATGTGAACAGTGACCATGCATGTTATTGCATGATTAACACGGTTTTAGTTATTGAAAATATACAAAAAAAAATTAAAACATAATATGATTTATTTCATTTTTACCTTACTAATTGGGAGGGCTTTTAGCAGGGAGGGCTTTTGACCGGGAGAGCTGTTAGCCTACCTTGCAAAAATGGGAGGGCTTTTAGCCGGGAGGGCTTTTGACCGGGTGGGCTTTTAGCCTACCTTGCAAAAATGGGAGGGCTTTTGACCGGGAGGGCTTTTGACCTACGACCAAACACTTCATATTTAATGAAAAGGATTAGTAAATCGATCCCTTGGACGGGATGTCATTGCAATAAAAAGTGCAAGCACTATATCAAAACGTAAGATATTATAATTGATACTTTATTGTATCCTTCAATAAACCCAACCCCTTTATTAATACGTTTGTTAAACATTTTGAACAAATAAGACACATTACATATACGGTACACATTACTTGAATGCGTATAGTGCATACAAGTAATGTGGGGTTGATTATTTCTACGGACACATTGTTTCTACCCAACACCGGCTAAAACAATGTGATTACTATTATTAATGATTTAAGAGGTACACACATTTGTCCACTTAGACTTCACACACACGCTATTTTCTTTTCAAATAAATTAATGAATTTCTGAAGTGTTTTCCGGAATACATTATATCAAATATTATTAATGTTACTGAATTAATTTGAAGTAAACTAGTTGAATACGATTGAATGTATATAATTATCGATTTACGAGGCACTGTGGTATATTAACGCTGTTTTACAGGGCAATTTTTAATGGTTTGCGGGCTTCAAATGAAAATAGCGGGCCGAAAGTTACATTTGAGCCCGCTAAATTTGGTTTCAAATGAAAACGGCCCGCTTGCTGGTTTCAAATTATATGTTTTCCCCATAAATGCTATAATTGTTTATTTGCAACGGCGTTTCACTTGTTTATTATTTAATATTTGATAAACATTAACTGTTACATTAAAGATGGCTATTCTAAGCTGAAGAATAAGTGGCAAAATACATAAAACAAATCTAAAATTTAGAAGCGACATCGATGGGATTCGAACCTGGTTTGCAAAACATTAAATATTGTTGTCACACACCTTAACCACTAGGCCATAGGAATGCTGTTGAATTGGTGCTTTTAAATAACAGTTATAATTTAAAAATCAATAATTGGTAAAACAATGCATTTTGCTAATGAGATGCAATTGAGTACCCGTTTAAGGTAAATCGATATTACAATGAGTAAGATTGTGCTCAAGTCTCATTGCAATCGGGAAAAAGTAGTCGCCGATGAATTCATCAGATATCTTAGTTATTTTGTTCATACGTAAGATTCATTGTTTTTTTTACGAATATTCTTTTAAAAAAATGCAACATTAATACAATTGTACAAACATTGTCAATTTAAAGTTGGTATAATTCTTTTTTTTTTAAAGAAAATAGCGTGTATATATATGACGTCGAAGTGGACAAATGGGTGTACCTCTTAAATCAATAATAATAGTAATCACATTGTTTTAGCCGGCGTTAATGAAATTTGAGTCCCTCAGTTTTCATTTGAAGTCCTTTTTATCATTTGAATCCCTCACATAACATTTGAGTCCCTCGCAAACTCGGGCCTAAAATGATATGTAGCGGGCTTCAAATGATAAAATGCGGGCTTCAAATGAAAACATCGGGCCTCAAATATCATTAACGCCCGCTAAAACAACGTGATTGGTGTTAAACAGAGGCTGCACTGAAATAATAGATTAAATTATGTGAAGCATAGTTTTATCAAATTTTATTTCACCTTGTTTAACTATTTAAATGTTATCAACCACTTTTACTGAATAATACATTTATTCAAATTGTTATAACGAATTGAAAATTAATTTTATTTAAACATTAATAATGAAATTTAACGGAATACACAAACTTTAAGTGTGTTTTCAGTATAGGAATGACGTTTATGTAGCATGCAAATAAATAAAATACAATATATAATTCTTATAATATTACGCTATAACTAGTCGAAGCATATAATAAATTATGTATTATATTTTAAATATGTTGATTAAAATCAATGTCATCTTTAAACGTGCGTTTATGTGTTTTTTTACACACTGACATTTATATATGAAAAAGTAATAATAACTTACACAAACTTTACTAAATAATATGTTTATATCCCACAAACAGCTACATTCAAACTGCTTACCTTTTAGTTAACACACTAATTATCTATCCTGATAATTACAAAACTTTACAAAATAATATGTTTATATCCCACAAACAGCTACATTCAAACTGCTTACCTTTTGGTTAACACACTAATTATCTATCCTGATGAACCTGATGAATATGTTGTGCCTATTTAATTGAAAATAAAATCAAATAATATGATATTACCCATTATTAAATCAATAGTTGTAATTACTCATTACAATTTGATCGCTTCTACTAAATCGGTACATTTTAAATACTACATTGTGTATACGAATAAATATGCTTTTTGCACGTTGTCATACATTCTAATTTCTCGTGTCGCGCATTTTCTACGTATAATTCTTAACCCCTTAAGTCGACTCCACCTTTAAACTCACATTTTGCATTTTTCGTTTTATGCCATAAATTGTACACTTTACAAATTATCTACATATGCCTGAATTATATTGTTTGTAACTTAATAACACAAAAATAAATGATTAGATCATTTTAATTGTTTTTTTTTTTAAATAAATCGTCTTACCGCACCCATCGCATTTGCAACAGTTTCCGCCACAACAATAATCTGGTGGGGGAACAGTAGGAGTTGGGTTTGGTCTAGGTCCAGGTCTTGGAGTAGATGTTGGTAAAGGTGAGGGATGAGGATGAGCCGAAACTAAGCAAAGTATGGATACATTTATACGAATTATGCATACAATATATATATATGCGTTTAAACCTATCAATAGTCTTATATATTATTCTAAACTAAACTGCAGTCTTGTCCGAAGAATGAATGATTTCATTATACTGAATCTATTTATAATACAGATCGACCACAAAAATGCATAAATTTCATTTACGTTTCTAATATGATGTCTAATTCGTACATGGTGATCTAAACCCCGCATGTTTTACCAAATAAACACTTATCTAATGTAAGTGATATATAAAGTTGTTAATGCCAGTTTAGTCAATAAAATATATTAATAATATAAAATGTTGGTTTCCCAAAACTGTAACTGTCACTGCATCACTTTGCATATACAAAAGAATTAGCACCCAAACTATTGCACATTGAACAAACTCTCAAGCTTCAAATATCGTTAAAATCGTCAAAACGTAACACTTACCTGAATCTAGCATCGTGACTAGAGCTGCACCTAACACAACAAGAAGCATGTTGGAGTGCATGATAATTCTCTGAGTGTAAAATTTAAATCTCATTTCATTCTTATATCAATCAGATCGGTATTGTATATAAAAATAATGGGTTACTAACTGTAGTTTAACCTTTGATTGAATATTAACTTCAACATGTTTTCAGGGAAATGATTTGAAGAAACTAAACGTAATTGAAATGTTTTCAGGGAAATGCATTGACTGTATTATTGTTTACAGTTAAGTGTTAATGTTTTAAAGAACGTTATATTGTGTTTGATATTTGCGACTTGAATTTTGCAGAATTTATGCACAATTAACTAGTCGCTAGTACACTACAACTGATTACCAATTTAATTATAAAGTCTTTGAAATTTTATATGCATGGTATACTTCAACGAAATTATGAGTTAAAGTCTAAGGGCTATTGTATGGAATTTTAAAATTGAATATATTTCTTATCATTGATCTTTTCTTGCATTTTTTCTTCAAAAGAGCCATGTGCGAATATAGTTTCTGTGATAACTTCTAAGCAAATTTTGCGTGAATCTCTAATCCTATTATTAATATTATCTTAAAACATATATATTAACTTAACTATATCAACATAGTAAACAGAGAAAACCTTCTACAAAACTACCTTCTAATCAAGTGGGCTCTGTGCAAACTGTTTTGAGGAAATCTGTTTTGACGAAATTCTGACGAATTAGCACATAAACAAAGACACAAAACGGATAAAGTTAATTGAATAATCATATTACGAAATACGTTATGAATTAGTTTACGTATTGATATCTACAATCAATATTGTGTGGCTGGAAAAGATCTGAGGAAAGTATTTCATGTTACTTATCGTAAAAACGTTTGAGTACTGTTTTCTTAGATATTGACCATTATTCAACAATAGGCTTTTAGTGGCCCATCTAATAACTTCTCTTCCCAATCGTGGCAAAACATAACAAGAAGGGAAATTATACATTATTCGGTTTAAACCCATTTCATATTTATGAAACTCTGAATGAATCATATTTTGATATGTTGGTTTACTTGAACAGCTCTTAGTTACAATATAAGCACATGCATCTTCAAAAAGTAAACATATTTATATTAAAACCCTCCATATTCCATTAATTAATCAGCAAACTTTAAATTATTGCCCGAATAGACGCAAAAAAAGTACAAAACTGGTTATTGGCATATTGTTTTGTAACCACGAAGTGCAGCGCATGATGATTGGGCCATTTAAAGCAGTCGTGATTACATAACAGCATACCACCCTCATAGCTAATACTTTAATGCGCTATGTATTTGTATGTTTATCATAATAATATGTTAAACTAGCTTAATTGGACATTCAAACTTTCCCATCCTCACTTGTTAAATACATCTCCGACAGTGTTCAGACCCTGGCCGTCGAAAATAGATATTCCTTTAATATATATATTTAACTCCCCCAGATGAGTGCTGTGGTCACTTAAATACTAACGAAACATTTTGAGCACATACTGTTAACGATGTGGATATGCGTATTAGGATGTATTTACAGTTATGACCCAATCAGGATGCGAGCCTGCTGCTCAATAGCTGTACTGAAAGCGGTTAAGGCCAAATCTGAAACACCCTAAAAGTCTCCCATAAATAGTTTCATACTAGGAATTCTGATGTTTTTATATCAGTGAAACTAAAATAAGATTTATTTTGAAGTGGTAGATCATGGTCGCTCCTAAAAAGACCAATATTTAAAATGCTTGAGCACTGAAAGAGTATCCCCGCAAACTCAACCATTGAATATTTGCTTGATCACTTTGGATCTTTCAACTGAATGCAATTCATAATAATTATTTCTGCTTGTTTTGATAATTATATGTTTGTCGATGATTAATTAATGTGCGCAATTGCCTCTTGAGATGAATAATTTTGAACCAAAAATAGTTTTAATGACTGGTAAACCTTTTTGTCCTTAATGAAGGAACGATTTAATAAAACAAATCAAACCAACACACTTTTATTCTATTTACCAGCTACAACTGTATTGCCTATGTCGATTTTCTTGAAAAAAAAACGTTTTTCAGTTTCCAGATAAAACTTTTAAATTTATATGTTAATACACATTTATTAATTAATGTATTAATAATCCAATTTGAAAAGCACAATTCATAACTCATATCAACACGAATGCTATATTTTAATAAACTTTATTATTGTTGGCCGCTAACATGAATATCATGTATTTAGCGTAGTTAACACTACAAAATTGTATTGTTCATTACGTTCAATGGGTTGTGTTAATAATAAAAAGTAACATAAATAATATCTCAAATTCAACAAAAATGACAATGCATTAATAGTGAAATAACATGATGAAAAGCTTAAGTGTTTTACATTATACGTTGTCATTGTTGGACTGTTCCAATTAGGAACTGCATAAAAAAAATATATATAAAATATTATAGAAATAAATAAACGATAAAAAAACTACTGGACTCAGAAATTTAACATTCCGCAATTTATCATTGGAATTTATTTGATACATTGTTGATCAAACTATAAAAAGATCTTCAAACCTATACAAAAACCAAAACTTCTGTTTTCATAAGACCTTTCTTTTTTTCCATTTGTTATTGTGTATAATTGTCTTCCCACAGTTTCATATATATGATGGTAAAAACGAACCAGTTTATTAACCGCAACAATCCAAGTCAGGACATTCAATTGATGAGTCGCAAACAGCGCAAGGGGTAGATTTGTAAGACAGCGTAGCAATAGGTATAGGATGGGGGTAGGCGGAACCTATGTAAATTGCAGATTAAATGATAATACAATGCGAATATAAGTTACTGCTTTATAGGTTCATTTGAAATATATTGGACATAAACTTGTCACAAATGCAAATTTGAAAATTGTTTGATAAATCAATTACACATCAAATTTAGTGTTGTTATATCTTGTAAAATATCTTCGTTGATATTTTGCCACCTTGTAACCATTTATAAACTAGATTTTTAAACAGAGTATATATTTTTCCTTAACTTATCCTAATTAACTTGCACTGATCGAAGTAGAGAATTGTCCCGACATAAACCATAGAACTATTTCATAGACTCTTATAATCTTGGCTACATACGACTGACGTGCGTCTGATAATTTAAGTGGAAAAAAATCTGGGATCAACACAGTCAGAACGATAAATAAATTCATCATGGTGCGATTATGTTTTAGATTTTTTGTTCTATATCTACATGCTTTTCAGATCAAAACATGTAATAAAACATCCCGAGTAAATGTTATAACTTTATAGATACAATCTATACCTTTAAAACAAAAACTAGCTAATGGTTTATATATTCGAAGAAAAGAAACATAATCGAGATGACGCAATTAGGGTAACACACTGACAGTATAATAGATAATTAAGTGATCAAACAGTTAAAGTGCAAATGAGGCATATGACGAATTGATATATTTCATCAAACATCTGTAGTATATTCAATCACAATAAAGTATCGATTCTTAGAACTCAGTTTAATATTGTTTAGAAAGAAAAGAAAATCTATCATTTATCATTTCTTATATCTTATTATATGTACATTAAGTTATTGAAAATCGTTTATTCTGAATACAGAAAATTGATTGTATTCTAGGAATATGACTTATCAAATACGCATCAAATATGTTATTAATTGGATACAGAATATGATGAATCATTCTATTTGTCCATTAACGATTTAGAAGCATAGATACGTTATTCATTTTGGTAAAATAAGTCAGAACTCGTTCAAACAGTACAACATAATTTAGTAATGTTTCATTTTGATAATTGTGTTAAACCTGTATATGTTGTCTAATGATATTGACAGGGGTTTTCATTACATCTATTTTATCTCGCTATCATTTAAGTCTTACAAAACAAATTAATTATGTTCTGAATTCTAAAATATGTTCAATGGCATTTATACATTAACATGTATCTTTTTAAAACATGGTGCATGCTGTTACATGATAGTTGCATTACAAACATGATTGAGCTAAAGTGACAACTAATTCTATCATATCTTTATTTGAAGTTGTTTAAATATATTTAGACATATCAATGTCATAACTATGTACGTTAAATAAGATCCATAATGCTAATAAGTTTTTGCGATAAGCGTGGTAATAACATCACTCAAATAAATATCTGTCATCTGCATAACAGCTGTATCGCCTGTAATACAACAATGTAAAACAATGTGGTTATAATCACGTCATGATATATAACATACTAAAGTGCTTTTAGATAATTATTATTATATATAACTCGTGTATATTTGTCGATGGTGCAACTATTTTTATATGTTTATGTTTACTTACATTGTAAATTTAGAAAATGCCTTCTCTATCCTGAAGAGCTTGAGAATTCCGTTGTTAACACTTTGAAAAGAATAATTCAATAAAGATAACCAGATATGACATACGGATAAAATAAACGCTCTTGATAAATGTTAGGTAACATAGTGATGCATTTTTCTTAGAATCTTGCGCTATGTAAATACCCTCAACATCATTAGTAATGGATAAAATTGTATTTAGATATATCTATTTTATTTACACGTATTTTATCGATACTAACCAAGTATTAAAGAAATTGCTTTGGTTTCTACACGGATAATAATTTGACTATGTGACGGATTGACGATTAAAAACCGAGGAATCAATTTATATGTTAAAAGATCGCAATCACGTAAGTAGCCCCTGCAATTTTGAGAATATCATTGGAACTACTTGCAATATATGTCACCATAACACTTTAATACAATTTAATGTGTTGGTAATCGCTCACATATATATTCCTTAAAGTACATTTCATTGGTCATCAATTGCAATTTTATTTACGTTCTCTAATACTTGCACTGTACAACACTGTGTTAATTCACTTCTACTGTGTCAATTTGATACCTATGCATAAAATATGATAAATAGCCTGAGAGGAATGTTCAAGCTATATGTTGAACTCGAGCTTCTTGGGATGCTAAGTTATGCTTTCCTTTAGATATTTTAATTACATTCAAATTTATTAACAGATGTATAGCATGGAATCACAGTTTAACAATATAAGTAATTATACTTTTTTATAGGCAAACAAGAATGATTAGATATTTTGTCCGAGGTTCTGTTTAGGACACATCCTGTTTACTTAAGGTATTTGGTGTGCCCAAATGCTATCCATCAAAGGGGCTTTATAACAATTACAGTTCTGAACAAATTAATTTCGCATTTCAGTCTGGTAGTATTTGAAAGTTCGGGAGCGTACCTTATCGCTTGACTTGCGTTTAATGTGTTATATATGATGCTTTCAATTAGTCCATGCAAATACACATGCTTTGTAAATAGATATATCTGTTGATTTAAACTTACCACATTGATCTGTGTGCCAACTAGATGGTGTGGCATAGTGCGGACATAAAGTTG
>LQRL01099857.1:46787-59243 GCA_001703475.1 Hydroides elegans
TGTTGTGGTACGTTTAGGGTGGGGATGAGCTAAGCCTAGACGACATGTAAAACATATTATTTATATGTTAATCAGATAATGTTTTAAAACCACGTTTATTCTTTTTTGCACCACAATTTAAACCAAAATCAATTTATATGGTGTGCAACATCATTAGTACTAATTATTGATGTATGAAGAACTATTTTATATACAAAATGAACATATTATCGATCAAATTCGGTTCACACATATATTTACTTATGGTTTGAAATACATTAACACATAAAACAATGGTTAGATGGTAGTTATGCTTTTTATATTTATAGCAAATATATATTTCGATATATGCTGAGGTGTTGTAACAAACGTGAAGAAAACAATTAGCACACGTTACAATGTATCAACGTATTAAACACTCAACAGTCTATTTTTCTCTTAATTTCACATTATTTATACTAAATACTTACCTGTATATGGCAGCGTAGAAAGAAAGGTTGCTGAAAGCAAGAAAACAAAAATATATTTTGAGTTCATGATCATGATTAAACGGGCTCACATCATGATTTTTACCATATTTATTGTGTAATCAGATCATTTTAATTTCCTTGAAAAACATTATTGTTGAATGATAGTTTGCACTAAGCATGTTACAAATCGATTAATGTATTCGCAGATGAGCCAAAGTATCACATAATGAATTCATGGAATTTGTTTAAAATTTGAATACGTGTTAAATGAAATAAAAACAAAATAAGTCAATCAAATAAAACGATTTAACATAATTCAAACATAACTCCATATAACCAGAGCGTTATCATATTTTAATACGAAAATAGTAATTGTGAAAATCATTAAAATGGAAAACCCAATAATAAATTTAAATGTGTAACAATACATCATATATTGTCAATATTAACGTTAGAAAACGAGACTCACAAGTTGTATGAGCCGGTAAACAGTAAATAATTGGACCAACAATGTGTTTGGAACTTGATTTTATTGATAATTACGTCACAAACTATATTCTGAAAATATTTATCATGTTTGTTGAAGTTTAATATTTATTTAATGCATCAAATTAAACATCAAATATAGTTTAGCTTTCCTTGCATGAATGTAATTACTTACACACAAGGAATATCAAATGCGTCACATTAAAATCCGATATTAAATCGTTTATTGTGTTAAACGATATTATATCGCCTAACACAATTAGCGTATAAATGGTTCAGACAAATTTTATGTACGTAAAAGCATTTTGTTAGAATCTAAATATTATTGACATAATGCAATTGTTTTTGCAGATTAATGAACGAATTCCTGAACGAATAAAGACTAAACTATAATCCGACAAAACATGTGCAAAATAGTGTTACAAATGCTTCATGATGGTTTGAGAGAAGAACTATTGGTCTATATGAATAAGCAACCGAAGAAAAAAAAACATGTGTATAGTTTTTGTTCTGATTACACACCGATTTATATAACATAATTCATATTAAATCGATAACCATTCAAGTTGTGTTATATGACGTTACTAATATAATCATACAAAGGTAAAATGTATATATGTTTTGTTCAGGTGTTGGAAATAAATCTACACAATTGTTGATATGTCAGTATCTATATATGATATGCCAAGAGCTAAATATAAATTCCTCATTTATTTTTAAGATATTGAATCATATGTATTCATGAACATCCGTTTAACTAACTTATGATTTGTTTAATAAAATTTTTATACTATTCAACATTTAATGTTAGGTTTTATACCCTATCCGTTTCATGATGAATTCGTCAATGTAATAATGTTAACTTCGATTTCATTTTCATTCCAAACCCTTTAGCAATGCTTGTGTGTGAGATGACGTGTTGTTCAATATTGACATCAGGTAATCAAATATTATTTGATTAAGTGTTTGTCATTTTATCAAAATCCTTTTGAGAAGAAATGCTGATTCAGCTTTAGCATGCTGCTTCCATTCGTTTTCAAAAATTGTTTTATAATTTAATGATGTATCAAGTGAAGGAAAAATATGTCTTAAGTAAATGGATATTTGATGCGACAGAAAATTAATCAATATGATCTAGTGGAACCTTTTGTTTTGATTATATCTAAAATGTTGAATAATTGTATTATACAAAATATTTGAAAAAGACTGAATCATCGCTACATATGACAAAGTGCACGTTACAACGAGCCTACTCTATTAGATTATTATACGTGTGTTTGATTGTTTATTATCATATAGCTAAAGGAAATATACTAGGAAATAGGAAATAACACATTATGTTGGAGTGTACCTTCGGTACTCGAGCATTTTAGGTAGGGGCTCTCACAGGGGCCCTCACGATCCACCATTTGATCAAAGGTTAATTTTCAGTTTTGATGTTAGAAAACCATATAAAACTCAGATTTCTTTGCGTGAGAGCATTTATGAGAGAGGAGTGTTTGGCTGCTTCTTATTTTGCCTCCACCAATTCAATTACAACTATTTGGTCAGAGCGGCAGGGTCACATCCTGATTATGTCATCACTAAATGTAAAACCATCCCAATATGCTCATCCATAGTTATGTAACGCGAATGTGCTCAAAATGTCCCGTGAGCATTTTAGTTACCATATCGCTCATCTTGGGGGAGATAAAGAGAAATCAAAGAAAGGGCTATTTTCCCACAGTCTGGGTCAAAACGCTGTAAGATGTATATTTGACAAGAGGAGAGTGGGTTAGTCTGAAGCTGTAAATTAGCAAGTTTAGTATACAATAATTATATGATGAGAAACTAGAAGGACTGGGCTTACCAACAGTGACTTTATATGTTTTTATATCTTTAAAAAAAACCTCATTTATACCGAGTTAGAAAACGCCATAATTCAACAAAAATGCATATGAATACATAGCGCATAAAAGGAGGGGCTGTGTTGTTGGGCTTTTTTTATGTAATTACAACTGGTTAAGATGGCCACAAAGTGAGCCATTATAGCAACATTCAAGACACATGTGCATCTTAAATATTGTAGAAAGAACATATAAACATCCTTGTCTTTAATTTGTCATTCATTATATAACATTATATATCATGTCATTAAAACCCATTATATACGCAACTTATTTATATTTTCATATTGAAGGATGTTAGCTCGTTTGAGTGTGTGAACTGTGTGGGAATAGGATGTGGATGCATAAATTCACAAGTTTGCTTTAAAAATAACAATATAAGTAAAACTGTCAAATGGATTGATACCTTTTTATTTAAAATTGAATTACTTCTACAATATATATCTTCAAATATTTTATATCCAAATATATATCTGAAATAAAGCTTCCTTTCAAACATTTCAATTAGAGGCTAAAGAGATTTTGAGCAGATACATTGATATGAGTGTGAGCTCCATTTCTTAATCCGTATTGTCAAATAAACCTACAAATATAGAAAACATATGACCATTTTATTTTTTATTTTATACATATAAACTAATATTATTAGAAAAACATATATCTATTATTCGCTATTTAGGATAAAACTGATTTGATATCTTTATCAAAATTGAATGAAAGGAATATATCGCATCACCTTAAAGCAATGGAATGCTATATCCTAATAGAGTCTGATATTACTTACATCATCATCTATCCTGATGAACTTGACCATGAACTTGACCATTGTGTTGTTGAACCTGCCGATGTCGTAGTCGTAGATGCGGGTAACGTTGTTTGAGAGATTTCATAACGAGCTATAGATATAAACAGGTGTCAATATAAAGTATTTGCTATAAGTGTTATTTTTAAATGTTTCATTTCTTATTGCAATCATGATACAGCTTGTTTTTCTCACAATGCGACAGCGTGCAAAAATAAACATTATTCTTAATTGCGGGTTTAACAACACCACCAATTATAACAAGTCATATATAAACATATTATCGCTTTGAAGATATGGCATTCCTTAATGTAGAGTAAATATAATAAATTATGAGGCTTAATGTTGCTTCTCTATCATAGCCTAATAAAAACCGTGTCATGGAAGCTCATATCATGTTATTATCTCTAAACCAGATGATGTTTATACCCATGTAACAATGTTAATATACACTTCCCCTCCACCCACAAATATACGAGATTTAATAACCCAATTATTATATACTATACATCAATTGAATATTAGTAGTGATATGGTATTCGAAAATGAACTCATTAAATAGAATACATGGATAGGTAATCATCAAGATAGTGCCAGTATAATTTAAACATATTACCGCTCTAGACGTTTACATATATACCGGCATTTGTTATCCTGACAAACGACTGGATTGCGCACAATTTCGATGATTTCAAAAAGAAAATATGTAAGGTTAATATTAGAGCAGTCAATTGGTAGTTGACATATTGCTGTATGTGTTGTATACGAATTATATTAGGAAAACTACTTAAAACGGGGCTTCATCATTCTAAATTAGTATACCGATGTAGCTTCATAAGCTCAATACTTACTTTTATGAACCTCACAACATTGCCATGTGCGGCACGACTGTGGTAGGTCGAGCCCACAGGGAGTAGGTGAAGTTGGAGAGGTAGGAGTAGGAGTTTCAGTTACAGTAGGAACTGGATGAGTCAAACCTAGGCAAAATATAGATACATTTAAATTAAGTCAATCACATGTGTAACGATACTTAAGTACAATATATTTTTATTCTATTGAACATGTTTTGCTTTATATTCACATGTGTGTCGACAAAACTGTAATAAATCAGTAATTTTAATATGAATAGAAAAATGTCCAAAAATGTCATATTTTTAAATAATAAAATAAACAGTACAAAAATACATTTGTATATATTGTTTTATTTTGTTTTAACCTCAATAACATTGAATGAATTTACATTTCCTAAATACATAGCACCTCGAATCTTGTTTTGTTGAGTATAAATGTATGCCGTCAAATCAGTATAATTTACTATTTAAATGTTCTATTATCAATATCGGCTATACAATAACGATACACAAATGCTATTTACAATAACACTTTTATTTTAAATTCACATATATGTATGACGTTCTGATGCAACATGTTTACCAAGTAAATTAAACCCAGTGCAAATGTGCTAAATGAGTGCATATTGTATATAACACAACATCTGATAAATAAATGTTACTTAAACGAATTTTAATTGAATTAATATTAACATAGACCCTTAAAAACACATGAGGCAAACATTTTAATCAACATGATGTACAATTAACACCTACCTGAATCTGGCAAAGTGCAGATAGCGATCGCAGAGACAAACATAACAATGATAATATTTGAGTTCATGGTGATGGTTGAATGTGCTGACACCAGATTTGTCGTCATTTTTATATGCAAATCAAAACAATTTGTTAAATAGAAATATACATAATTAGTTTTTCATACTCATAAACTGAACTGAAACATATTCTATGAACGTTCAACCTATCTTAATGTATTCAATGCATTGCCTTAACATTCATACGTACACGTCATTGTTAAAGTGAGTTCGCAGAATAGTCTGAAAAGCATTAACTTTTCTTAATTACATATATCAGGAAAAATGAATTTCTTGTTTTTTTCAAAAGGAATATAATTTACTGTGGTATGTTGAAGTGTATATTATCTGTAAATTTAGGATATATGTATAACCTTCTCCAAGATCTTAAAATGTATTGATTATTTTCCACAAAACAATATGCATTAAATGGAATTATGTTCGAAAGAACATTGCTAGAGTATTTAAGATGTAATCAATGATCGCTTACTGAGGAGTTAAATTGTTGCTTAGCTAGAATGAATTAGTTAATAACATTTTAGTTGTTGTGAGAACATGCAATGATTTGTTTTACTGAAAACAGCACATGCACACATTGGGATTTCCAATAATGTGATGCACATCCTAATGTGAGACTGAATATTGCATGACTATAAATTTAACTCAATCTTCACCTAAACTATTCATCAAACGTTAACATGAACATACATCAAAAATGCAAATGCTTCATCGCGTCATTATACAATGCATTCAACCAACATTCGTTTTATTATTATTTCATATATATGATATTGAAGTTTAAAAAATGCAAGCAATTATTTTCATGAAATAAGATCCATGGTAGCCTATGTGACCATGATTATAAACGCCTACACAACGGCTAAAGGACCGTGAAATACATATGATATGCGACAACGCAATTCCCATTATATTCGGTGAATCCGTATATAATGAGAATATCGCCGTTTTGTTGATCCGTGATGTCAGCCGACACAATATTCACTATTCTTTAAATATCTCATCAAATTATATTGTACTATAGGTAAAAACAGGTTAATGAAATATTTTATTATATTTTCTTAATAATAATATTTCTTTCAATTTTTCAACAATTTCAATTAAGAATGCTTCAGCTTTCGATTATCGGTTTTATACCAAACATTTAGAAACTGCATTTTCTGGGACTGCTCTTTATATCACAGTGATATAATGTGCTAAAAGACGTGTGTTATTTGCTTCGATAAGAACTGGACTTTGGAAGTCCGATAAGCATTTGTCATCAAACACTTACATGCAGATCAATAACTGTAACTGTTGTTAACAAAGGTGTACATGCCTGAACACCACGATTCCGCTGCGACCAATCGATTTTGTTACGTTAATGCACCAGCTATGTTTTTGTTTATTTTCTTAAACATATTGTTTAAACAATTTTAATAAAGAATGTATTAATACACTCATATAGGACTATTTTACAGCACACTTAGTGTTATCGTTTATATATCATATGCGACACTGAATTGCGGAGAGAAATAAAACGTTTACAAAAGTGAAATGCTTAGGCTTAAAGTGTTTAAGATCAAAACCAAACATTTTCTTCAATTTAATTAGACATTAAAGAAAATAATGTCAGCTCCGTCGCGACTAAGCATCATGTATCTTCCGCTCTTACCCCCTTCGTGTGCTCTGTTCGCAGTTTCAAGATCCCTGAGGTTCAGCGGAAGGGCTTTCTGGCCGGACTATTTAGTTATGGCGATTTTACATACGATACACATGCAATATAGTTTTGTAATTCAAGGGACGAATTCGATAATTACAAACAGCAAACACATTTGATATGTATCTTCTTCAAATATAAAATATACAATTTTACGTTTTTTTTTATCATTGATAATATATAAAATAATACTTCACATAGTCCATTCCTATAGTCATTAAACCTTTTTGCTAATTTAAATAGTCAATTAACGTAGAACACATTCGCACGTAAATCGTCAGTTTGCAAAGCACACATTTCATTCACGTGTAAAACTGTGCACACACTACATACACATTTTTTTTAGATTTTTTGGAAACCAAGTCCACAATTTGCCAGCTGCTCTTTCTTGTGCAGATGACAAACATTCATTTAATGTCCTTACTTTGCTATCGTATTTGTATTTTATATCCATATTATTTCCCCGAATAGTCATTTTCTGATATTTTATAATACGTTGCCTAATGTTGTGCCTTGTTGGTTTGGAACTGCCCCATGGTACAAACGTGACTTGTTAGAGTCCGAATTAAACACCGCTATATCCAACCACTTCTTTATTGTTTTCGCTATATCTTTACATCTTATTATTTCCAATCCGCAACTAAAGGGCAGTAAAACTCGACCCTTATTTTTACTATTCTGCATACAGTTTTAGAATATTCCATAAACTAAGTGAACAAAAGTAACATTCTGTCACATTTCAATTTTTCCAGACTCAAGAACTACACGATCCGATAATATTCTAGAAAGTTCTATTCTAATCTTGAACAATCTAATTCCAGAATATTTAATAAAATTCTAGCCGGTCCATGAACATGATCTAGAAACATGGTTATTATTTATATTAATATGCTATATTCTACAAATAACCAACAATGGATGTTATGTAAAACATATAGAATATTCCAGAATATATATTTCTTGACCATAGCCCCCCTCTTTATTCTCAATGTCTCCACACCAAATTTCTACATCTGAATAACGTTTATCTATATATATCAAGTTCATGTTCAGCTCAAATTATCTGTTGCATCCGATCCTAATAGGTTCAATATGGAAATTGTAGTTCTGAAGAAACAACGATCATCTTATTATTCGAGCGCTGTCGGTCTTGCACTTCTGGATGTGAGAGTGGTCTACGGTCTGTATGTAGCATGGAACTCTGTAGAGGCACTTCTGGTACCTCAGCACTGCATACAAAATAGCAAGACAGTCCCGTTCTATCACGGAGTAGTCATTCTACCTTTGCAGCAGTTTCTTGCTTGCATATGCTACTCTCTTGTGTCAGATGCGTTAGTTTACACGATGAAAGGCCTTTCAAAGTCCGGTAACCGCAAAATCAAGGCTTCATTCGTTCATTCAGTGTCCGGAATGCTAATTCCTGGGCTGGTTCCCTTACGACTTTCATAGGTTTGCCTACCACAGTTTGTCTATTTTAGAGTACGCTCCATTTGTGCAAAATATGACCTATTGTACAAACCGACTTCCTTGTATTCAATTGAATTTTAAAACAAATTCAAGTTAGTAAGAACTTATTCTTTTACTCAATTCGCACCTTTCAAAATATCAACTTAAACAAAAAAGTAAGTTAACAATGGTATTTGCGCCCTAAGTCCCCAGCAAATATGTAAACCATATTGAACTAATACGCTGGCGAAATAGTTCACAATGGCTTAATCTGTTTGTTGCACATATCCAAAGCATTTTGGAACGTGCAATGTGTGCATGTAAATGGCTATGATTAATTTATATGTAATCAATCTTACATTGATATATAATATTTTTATGAACACTGTTGACACCAAATAGTATATGAAAATTAAGTTATGGATGTAAACATGCAAAATCAATGTTAAAGAAAAAAATAATGCTTTCGCCCTTCTTGCTCCAAATAAATCTTTGACTGCATATCAATTTGTAAAGCTATGCCTTTAGATACTTTTAACCCTTTTTTGCATCATTTGTCTCCTTTTTTTTGACAATAACCCGACCAGCTTAGTACCTTTTTACGTTTCCTTATACCATCATCGTATCTCAAAAAGCTGTTATGTGGTAAGGTATTGTGGGTGAATGATATAAGAAAATGGCTCATACTTTGTTGCTTTTAAAAGTCGTATATGAATGTATATGAATGTGTTTGATTGTGATTTTATGCGAAGTAACAAATCGCACAATTAGATATTCATTTCATGTGGAAGTTGCACTACTTTATAAAACGGGTAATAATTTGTCTGATTCCATATAAATGAACTTGTTGCAATGCCCTGGCCTCTTTTAATTATTGAAGCACCTACAGTATGGTATTTATGAAATCATCCATACCTTCACTATATAAAAATAATGGATAAGACAATGGCTGTGTTAAAATTCATGTTCAAACAATGTCGACACGTTACATCAAAACGTTAGATTATATCTTTATTCCAAAAATAAATTTTGAATAAATATTTACATTACAAATCAAATTAAGAGTTCTTTTAAGCATTTATCTTTTCATGTATACAATTTTCTCTCAAAACAAAATAAAATAACGTTTCATGTTAATACTCCTTAAATAAGTACAGCGTCCATGATACCTTTAAATAGAAAGAGGTAAAGACATGAAATGTATATAACGTAAAAACCTAAAATATAGCAAAACTCAAGAATATTTTCACGATAATGCAATCTTATACAACTGTGGTGTTTCGATTAATTGATGATTTTATAAGACATACACATTTTATAAAAATACAATAATTGAAACCAAAAATGTATATTTTAATTGATCAAAATCTACCGATAGTTTGTACTCTTAAGTACAATAGTTAATGTGATGAATTTGAAATCTAAGTTGATACATTATATTTGAGTTTAAACGGCTGTTGATATTTCAATGTAAGCTTTATGGTTCTGTTTGGATTTAATTTTATATTTAAACATTTGTGGCATAAACTGTTGCCAAAAAAGTAAATAAACTGCTACTTACAATTGAAGTTAAATGTTTATCTTGGTGCAGCCGAAGAATAAAAGGCACCTATCAAACAGAACAATCGCTTGGAAATGGCTTAACTTGAACATTACTAGTGAGATATGTGCTATGCTTAATACAAGATTGCATTGTTTTTCAATAAGACATGACGTTTTCAATATGTGTATAGGTTATTATATTTCACAATAAACATATTATATAAAAAATATATACATATTGTCATACCTCCACAGATATTCCTATAATTTGAACAGCAGTCTCCAAAATATTCACAAGCATCATCGCAGTAACACCCATTTGGATCGCACGAGTCGTCTCTACCAGCACAACAGTCCCAGTAGGTGCATCCGGCGTTTGGTGTTGTGCTATAAGACGAACTTGAAGGCGTCGGATGGGGATGTGCCGAGCCTAGGCAAATTAAAAACATGGCATTAACAACAATGCCATTACTAATTCACTGATTGTTGATGATGTTAAAAAAGGATTGTTTTTTTTTTCAACAAAAAAAGAAGAATTAAACATTGTTCTATAAGTTTTGTCAATTAAAGAAAGATATTAAAACATGATTACAATGCATTGTATTCGCATGTGCGTTATACAGACTTAATAAATTAAATAATTCAATCCGATTTGAGATCTTTAAATGTATCGCCTACCTGAATCTGGCAATATGATCATAGCAAATGCTGAGACCAGGACAACAAATGTGATCGAGTTCATGGTGATGATTGAGTGTACTGTAACAAGATTTGTCTTCAGTTATATACTAACCCGATCATTATCATTTCATGGAAATGACACATATTTGGTTAATGATCACATTTATAACAATTGACGTAAATTGATTTTAGATCGTATTAGATCAAACTAAATGTGAAATAATCAAATTGTGCATTCAGGGAAAATTCTTTATAGTAAAATCGACATATTATTGTTTAACGCAGACAAGGAATAGGCGGTTTTAAAGTTTCAGTTCTTGATAGTACGAATAGCAAGAATAAGTCATTTATTGAATTTGATTTAAAAAAAACAGATCAAAAGGTTACAGCTTTTGTTATATTGATTAAGTTAGAGACGTGTCAGCACTTTCTAAATATTGCACAAAACATTCTATGCTATAATGTGTCTGACATGTAAATATTGTCTATTTTCAAAATAATTGTTAGAATATTCAAAATCTTATAATTTATCGATTTAATAGAACTTCTATTGCTATTAAGATATTATATACTTATTTTTATGAATCATTTTACGAGTAAATACTTTGATGTAATTAATGTATTGTTTTGATAGAGTTAGAAGTTAAACATTGCCCTTTAGTCAAAGCCTTTAGTATTATAAAACAACTCTTTGCAGAAAGATTTTTTTTATCAGTTTTCCAACTAATAGATTTATTAAAAAGTCTATTTAGCTAGAATTTGTTTCATTATAATACATTTTTGATATCAGAAAAGACACTTTGATGTTTCATTCTCGAAAACACAGCACATATTATTAAGATTCCTAGAATTTGTGAGAGTTAAAAGAGAATTTTATTTCAAAGAATGCTTTCAGATATTTAATCTGTTTTGTGAATCAATTTGATATTTTAAAGAAAATACATAGGACATGCTAATGGGTATAGTAAACAAGAGAAAATAAGCTTAATGATTCAGTCCATTAAGCGAATGACATCCTCAATCCAAAGAAATAGAATAATACTAAATGGCATTGAAATAACAGTCCGAAGATTATCAGAAAACCTATATATGTGCAACATACACTACTGCTTTGAAGATCAGTATTATAAACGCATTTGTCTTCCGAAAATCGATTCTTCTTTTAAAATTCATGATTCAATTTTTATATATGCAGCTAATGTGTACCTTAAAAAGCTTTTTGGAAACAATTCTGTATTTGTGGTAGTTAAGGGATAAAATGATTAGTGTAAAATTAGTCATTTTATCAATTGAAACTATCACAAATAGTTAAACCCCTCTAATGTCCGAACTATGTCGCATAACACTAAAACCATACAATAACATAGTATGGCTTAGCAGAGTAGGTGTTGTAAAGTACATTCCAATAGAACCATATTCACTAAAGTGTGCACACGCTATTGCTATATTTTTGTATTCATAGCTAGAATACGACTTCACACAGGCCCTTTAAATGTTAAATTCAAGCATTCTGTTAATGTTCTCACACGTGCTCAGATTCAAGCACTTAAATGATGTAATACAATATTTCAATCCATATTTCTATAAATTAAACATGTTGATGCATGTAAAATTATTTTGTTTGGCAAATCTCCGAACGTATTTGATAATTTATCGATAGATTGTTTCTTTGTTTGTTATCACTTTAAAAACGTGTTTATAGGCTGTCATTTTGCTAAAACGGCTTGAGCATACTCTTGGAGTAACTCGTGATGCACTCAGCTGGTTTACGTACTACCTAGAAAGGTATCTGTTCTTATTGG
>LQRL01099877.1:8155-24608 GCA_001703475.1 Hydroides elegans
GGACGAATTTATGTATTATATTAACAATCATAGTTACAGTTATAACACAATTATAAACATTTATAATTCGAAACTATTAGTGATATCATTCAAACTTATTATGAAAATAATAAACTGATATTATTTATATATATTTTTTTCATAATAGAAGCAATATTAAATGTATGCATAAAACCACTATGATGCGGTCAGGGACTTGCGAATTTGTTGACTATCGCAGCAAAATGTAAAGAAAATGTAGTGAATCTTATACCAATAGATTAATTATATCTCCTTTGGGTTCAACATCGATTCCCGATAATTGCGCAAGTGCATTTATAATTTCTATCAGTACTGAAAAACACATCGAAACTGCAACCGTTTTATTACGTTATAAAACCGTATTTTTTTGGTTGCAAAATTACAATAAAAACACGTTTTCGACAGTGGACAAAAACACCGGCAATTTATGTTATCTGGAAACGTGAAAAACACGAAACTGAAAACCGTTTTTATACGTTTAAAATTGGTTTAATTGTTTACTGGGTAGTAATACCTTGGTGGATAAGCAGCCGCGTTAAAGTGTAGCATATGGTCTCTTCATTAGAGCAACACATAATTTATTCAATGAAATATACATGTATATGCCAGGTCCTAACGTAATTCTCTCTTTGGAAATTATGTCTTAAGATAATTTACTGGAAATAATTGTTTTTTTTTCTCTATGTCAAGGTAAACATGTAGAGATGTGTGTTCGGAATTCCATTTTAACACAAATGTCCTTATTTCTATCTTTTCAGATAGGTTAACGGTCTTCTGTTTTTGTTGCCGATGTAATTGTGTCTAAGTGATTTTCTCGGAAAGTATGCTTTAAAGAAGCGGAAATACAATTATTTCTAGCTTCATAATGTGTCTAATTAACCATGAATGTGGGGTTCGAAAAGAAAAATGGTTGCTTTGATAAAAGTTTGTTTCATCCAAAATTGTCCGTCGATGTTTTCACACAAACCCTGCTGGAGGTTTTCGCGACAAATCTTTATCAATTTAAGCATCCATTTGCTATTTCATATTTTGTGGCAGCGCTCTTACAGAATATCACCATCATAATAGAGTTTGATATTATTTTGCAACAAAATCTATTTACCTTTCATTGTGCAGAGTTTTAGCAAGAAAACACGGCAACGAAATATCCGTGACATTTCATTCTGTACCTAAAACCTTAAGCTTGATATTTGCATCCCAGTGACGGTTGACAATTCACAGAACATTGCCAGTCCAAACTCTTACAGGAGTATCCAATGGTATATTGAAATGCCCTTTATTAGTGAACAATATAGGTTCGGATACTGCTAAAAGTAATGAAATATTGCTTAAGAAGTAATATATAAATATAATTGTTTATGTTTTCTAATGAGGGAAGCTCAAAAGCCGTTGCCAGCAATAATTCCATCGAAAATAGATGCTATACATCGTTTTATATCCCTATACGTATACATGTAGGTATAATCTTAACTAATATAATATAGGGATTTCCTAAGTTTTACCCAAACTTTATTTATATAGATGTATATGCATATAGTGGGTTTTAATTTGCGTTTTCTGTTACGTTCAATTACAATTGTCATGAGGATAAATACATTTTACAAAATTACTCGTTGGGTATTCCAGACGGTGCAAACTAATGGTTATGTCAGACATGCGATTATCGCGTCGCAGGCAGTCTGCGACTCGATGAGACTGGGAAATCGCAGCAGTGTGACATACCTTGCGACGCGATCGCCGACGGTCTGCGATCGACGCCGACTCAGTCTCATGCGATCCAACATGTTGGATCGCAAACTTCGGCGTCGCAAGCACATCAAAGGGAATCTATGCTGCTAAATTATGTTTGATTAGTTTAGAATATATTTTCAGATGTAAGAATGATATTTTATTAAGGTTTATAAATGAATACATGTATAAATATATGTTTTCCATATTTTGCCATGAAAACTCGAGGTATAAATGTGCAAATGGCTTTGTGACGATAATTGTGTTAAGTAATTGTGATGTATTCGTCATGTATTGTCGAAAACTTGTTTATTACGCGGGAACGTCACAGATGTATAGTTATATTTTTTTATGTTTCAAACACGTGTGTATTGAGTAAGAAAATATATAATCAAGTTAAAATTGATAACATCGCTTTTGTGTGGACAAACTCGAAAGAGGAAGAATTGATGGAGTTTTGGAAAACTGTACCGACTTTATATGATCCTAGATTAAGAGTATAATCTATCGCCAACCTCTCACCAGCAGAAATACTATTTCGGAAAGTGGTGTCTTGTTTTTTATCCTTTCCGCTATCATTAACTCAAGCTCCTCAAAAAGATTCGGGTTGAGTCGAAAAATATACCATGAAAGACTCTTGATGATTTTGCTTAAATTTACTAATTAGTTTTTTAAACGCTCCCAGCTCATTGTGCCTTTCTTTGTTCCTTTTTCTTTGGTTTTAATTTATATATTGCATAAAATTGTTAAATGTTACAAAATCTTTGTGACATATATATAAGTTTTGACGTAATTAACAAAAACTATTCGTCATAAATGAAGAGCACCCCACGAGACATTCTCAAAATAATAGGGCTAGTGAGGAAAAAATGATGAGGTGTCTTTTTAATGGTTTAAGCCAAATATAATGATGCATCAATATCTTTATTATAGCATTCAAAGTTGTGTAATGTCATAATATTTCTTATTGTGCATTCTGCAAAATAAGGGAAAGTCCTAAGAAAAATCGCAAGAAGAATCGCATATGTGACATACCTAGTCGGAAGGGCCTAAAACTGAATGCAACTTGCGATCCGAGTTGGCGACCCGAGTCGGCGATTCAGATCTCATGTCTGACATATCCTTAATACAGCCCTTCATTACGAAGTGCAAGCCACTCAGTCTTAAACCAAGAAGCTATTTTTCTTCTATCTGATGACGTTTATTTTTAAAACAAAAAAAATAATTTTCGCAAATTAAAGGCCCTTTGGGAAAGGGGAAGCAATTTTGAAGTGTCACTCTGATTTATTTTTATGTTCTACTAGCGGTTTGCAATTGCTCATTTATATTCATCTATCATGTAAACAGTTATGACATTTAAATGGATTTGAGTTTTCTTTGATAGCACTCAACTAACGGGCTTTGTATTTTTATTACCGCTTTTTGAACTTGCAATTAAACATTATTTCCTCATTATAACATTATGAAGATATCCTTTTTAATAGTACGGCAGATATTTATGATTGAGTCATTTGCTCTAAATAACACTTTTTTCTTTGACAACGTAGTCTCACTAATCGAAACCAACTCAAAATTTAGGGCAAAGACATACAGTAGAAACCATTCCTAAATGGACTATCGTAGGCAAAATCTTTCGCGTCAAAATTTGCGATTATGCGTAGCGATTTTTTCGTGCATTCGTTTATCGGTTATTCGGTTGTTCGGTTGTTCGTTTATTCGGTTATTCGTTTATTCGGTTATTCGTATAAAATTTGTTTAGTATTTCATTGATAACATATTCGCGATTAAGATATTGATATTATTGCGCAAGATTCTCATCTCGGTCTACAACTATTACAATTTACATGATGATGTCTGCATAGTTGCTGACACATGGTGAGATTTAAATTAAAAAAAAGATGGACATTATTGCTATGTTTTGGAATACATTTTAATACATCATCTCACAAGCGGGATTGGATACGGTATTGATCAATGACCGCATGCTTTCCTATTTATACCCTTCATATCGTTTATTCGGTTATTCGTTTATTCGGTTGTTTGGTTGTTCGTTTATTCGGTTGTTCGGTTATGCGTATAAGATTTTTCGTTTATTCGTGTTCGTTTATTCGTATCAGCTGTCCAATTAGGAGTGGGTTTGACTGTATAGACGTGTACCAGTTTGTACGGCACCAGTATATGAATTATGAACAGAGGTGTTCAATGCTTATCGTCATAAGAAAATTGTAACATAAATCTACACAGGTTATAACACATTGTTTTCACACAAGGGAGACGTTTATTTTTATTATTATTTTTTTTTTGCAAAATACTTATTTTTGAAAACACTTATTCAACACTGTGGCCTGGTCTCCAGACCCGAATACATTAAGGTGTTGGTCCTATCATATATCCAAACAAGCACATATTCTTTTAGAAGGGTCTCTGCAATATTACATCAACGAACACGTTTGATTAAGTTGAAACTTAAACCAAATCTCGCAGTTTAACCACGACTAAAATCCAAATTAACTTGTAGATTCTATGGCCGGACCTTCATATCATAATGAATTCGTTCCTACTCTATACTTAAGTAAACACATTAGAATTCTATTCTTTGAGACAGAGGTTTCCTGCAAAATGATACTGGCGAACATGTCTATATAAATGAAACCAAACCCTCAAAACATTTCAACAGTCTAGCCACGGCCAATATCCGCTTGCCTTTTGTCTCGCGTATTATCGCTCACGACACAGCACTGGACGCCACGATGATGCCTCATTAGCTGTGCTGTCTATGAATGACACCCAGTGAAATGCAAAACAAATATTGCAGAAAATCAAAGTTATTTGCAAATAATACTTTGGATGAAAATATCGTTTTAAATGTAGCGCTTTCTCGATTTCAATGTTCAATCTGTTTTTTTTTAAAATGGTACATTTTCCAGTGAAATGCATTGGTGGTAAAGTGGTACGATTTACAAAAGTCATGTATTGTATATGGTATTTTGTTTATGTTTACTGATTAAAATGATTTTAATGATAACAAAATAACATTTATTTAGATTAACTCAGAGTGTTGGATGGTTCTAATCCTCTGTTCGAAAGCCGTGATTTAAATCCCAAGGTTACTTCTTCTGTGTGTACTGAAAGCGCCCTGAAACTGGGGTATTGACTTGGATTCTGGTCAAGTATTTGTAGCATCAACAGTTTGTCTGGATCTGAAAGTTATTTATGGTACCCACAAGCATATATTCATTTGAAAATAAACTCACTGGTTTAAGCAGGTGGCAGTTTGATCATATCGCTAAAAGGAAATCACACAAATGCTGCGGCAAAAACAACTCTTCAGGAAAAGGTTCATTGGGGAAGAGCACCTCACGAGCTGTTCCCCAAAAAAGGTGTTCCCCAAAAAATTTCCAGCTGGCTTGGAAATTTTGAGGAAATCCATTCTAGCTTGGAGATTTGAGCAGTTTGAGGAACACCTTTTTTGATAATTTCTTAATTTTTATAATAAGTAGTGAGCATAACTATTTCGAAATTGATAAAATGTGCTTGCAATTGTCTAATAAACTGTTATTTGCTATTTTTGATACGTAATTTGGTTATATTCAACATTTCAATTTTCGCAAAAGGTGTTCATTTTCTGTTGCAAGCTGGCTAGAAAAGGAGAATCGGCCTAGCTGGCTTGGAAAAAAGGAAAACTTTTTTGCAAAATTCAAATGTTCAAAAACCATTATTTGGTTGTTCTGCATAATTGTAATGTCGATCTAAGTCGAATTTAAAACTTTTTGAAAAATGCGTCGTGAGGTACCCTTCATTGGGTGTTGCCCATAAACGGGCTAAGTTTTGGGTGTGACAAAAAAATGCAGTATACATTGATTTGAGGAAGGGTGAGGACTGCAGCGAAATGAACCAAGATTTTTTTCTTTTTTTCTTCTCAATGAAGGCCGAATTTGTGCGAGTTCTTCCTCATGAGTAGTTTGTTTTGATTAGTAGCAACTGCTATGAGTGAGAAATGTAGTTTATATGATGGTAAAAACATCGTGCCCGAGGAAGTGTCGTCCATAATAAGCATTAACGGTTTCCGTGTATACAATTTCTAGGTAACGTTTTGCAGTTTGGGAAAAGCGGCTCCAGATATTAAATGAATATACATTAGAATAGCGAATTATCGTTGTTTTCGCAAAATTAATTGCATTGTATGATTGGAACAAGAGTAAGATTTAGTTATATCTCATGGATCAGAATTAATATTTCTTATGCATCTCAGGACAAATAATGTATTTTTAGTAAGTACCTTTATGTATGGAGCCCTCCGATATAAAACTTATGTGCATAACTTTCAGAGTCCCTTGAAGAGTCCCATGCACTCAGGCTTCTAACGAAAACTATGTGTTAAATAAAATATAGCATATCATATCTTAAATGAAAGTGTCTCCGTTATACTGGTTGCTGTCCTCAACGAGCAAACGTCTGATTGTTGTTTTGAGATTTACTACAGTCAACTGAATAAAGTGAGTTTATTTTATTTTTTACCCGATTTTTGCGTTTGCGGTAAATATTCTGCTGGGCGATGAATGCACCATTACCGTCCTGGGCTATACCCAGCTCTATTATTTCAAAATAATTATAAGCCTCTTCCCTCCTAAATACACAAGACCACAAGAAGCTCTGCATCGCTAAGACAAAAATCGTTATACTCAAAGTCAAGGATAAAGTCATTTTACAAATTGGCAAATAGAAATTTTATTTTCATGCGAGTGACAAGCACTTTGGCTGCTGTTTAGGCTAATGTGTAATCTATGTGCTAATTGACGGGATTCGTGCAGCACCCGATGCTAACTCAATGCATGGTAACGCTTTGTGATTGATTTTGAAATGTCATAGAAACCTTGTTGTTGCATGTATTACAAATATTGGCATCAGACAAAAATGACTAAAATACTTTTTTGACTTTCTCAAACTTCTCAAATATTGTGCATTTGAGGCTAATGTGTAATCTATGTGCTAATGGACGGGATTTAAGCAGCACCCCAGAACCGATTTGCAGTTTGGGAAAAGCGGCTACAGACATAAAATGAATTGACATAGAAATCGTGATATATGGTATTGGAATTTTCACGAAACTGTATTATACTCATTGGACCAAGGGTTCGATTTTGTCATAACTCATGGATCAAAACTAACATATCTTATAAATCTCAAAGCAAATAATGTGTCTTTTTGAGTTACTACCTTTATGCTCCGATTGAAAACTTCTGTGCATGATTTTCAAAGAATCTCATATATTCAGAAGTAAAAAAGTACGTTCTTATGTTTTCAACAAGTAGTTGAAACGGCTTGTCGTTGTTGTTTCACATCATCCTTCTTTATTTTTCGTTTTTAAACCAAGCCTGATTGGGTTCTTTGGATGCTGTTTTTTCTTGCTAAAATGTCAACAGCTACTTGATGGTATTAACATTATTTAAATGCTCATATAAAGCAAAAGATATGTCAAGGATCATAGGTGATGTTTTATATTCGGTCACGTGAGAGAAACTGCCAAAACAGAACATGCTGAGTTTGCTTTATTGTAGATCCATTTTCTGCGTTTGCGGCAAATATTCCGCTTAGAGATAAACGCGCCATAATCGTGCTGAACTGTACCCAGGTATATTATTTCAAAATAATTCCGATCGTCTCACCTAAATACTTAAGGTATCCATAAGACGCTCAATGCATTAAGACAAAAAGCTGTGACCTCCAAGTCAAGGATAAAGTCATTTTACGAATTGGCAAAAATTCCGCCGTAATCTTATTTTCATGCGATTGACAAGCACTCTGGCTGTTTTTGAGGCGCCGATGACACTAATGTGCAATATGTGTGCTAAATGGGGGATTCATGCTAACTCAATACATGGTAACGCTGAGTTATTGATTCTGAAATGAAATCAAAACCTTGTTTTTAACAATGCTATGCACATATTGCAAATAGTGGCCCATAAAAAATGGCTAGATATGCGTTTTGACTTTCTCAAATATTGTGTTTTTTTCGGTCGAGATATACTATATAATGGAAGCTTATTCCTGGATCCTCATTCTTGCAATACTTAGACATCTATTATGTAAAGCAGCAAAGCAAAAATATACCATTCCTGGAATTTGATTTATACAATGACGGAAAGGTAAATTGCTTTCATAAAATTTAATCTGACGGATATATTAATTACAGCTGTAATAGATAAATCTGCTAGCAAATATAAATTGCTACCCATGATATCAAGTAAACGAGGTGAAGTTTCTATGAAAACGACTTGTTTATTAATAAAAAAATGACCGGTTGCAGTCCACAGTGTTGGCCCCAAGCAGCGCTAGAGTCATGCTTGAGAGCAGCTTTATTTTCCGTCCAGAAACAATAAACGTGTATTTTAACCGTTTTTAACCGTTAATAATTAATTGTTAAGCCCATTGATACCAATAGTGTTCACAAGTAAATGTGGCATAGGCAAACTAATTAGAAACACGCAGAATTATTAACTGCCAAAACGCTAATTAGTGCTAAAACCATGAACTGCAACCGACCATGTTTATCTACGGAGCTTCTTACATAAAAATGTAATTGTTGTAATCATTATCTTCCAAAAAGTAAAACGGGGTAAACATCCGGGATATCAAACCACTTATGGATAATTAAAAGTATGCACCATTATAACCATTATAAGTCCTAAGTTTCCTAATACGGTTTCCATTATTCTCGAGGTTTGGTTTACACTATTAATATTTATCATATATCCCTCGATGTTCTAGCAAGTTATTATAAGGGCTATGTATAAACTTTTCCTTTTTTTTGGATTTTCCGTGTAGACTAAGCTTTAATTTCCTGACAACTGACAATTAATGTAAAACATTTTTATTTAGAACGACCCAAATTTTATTAAGAATGACACAACAATAAATGCAAGATGCACATTAACTAGTGATCTAGGTTAATTTAGCATGACCAGGGATTTCGAAAAGAAATTCCTCGTAATTTAATCATCAACAAAAGAAATAAAAAAATAGGTCCCTTAAACCAAGTCTGTTAAGATTTAGTAATTGCAGTAATGGAAATTTGATATGCATAAACATGCAATGTGGTTTCAGTTTTTCTTGTGCATTTAACGATGTACACTTGTATATGTGAAGTTTTTTTATTTTAATTTCTAAAATATAATATTCGTATGTTCTGTTCTCTGTGTTAGACTTATAAAAAGTTATTTCTTGATGCCTTTCCAATCGTCTTATCTAGATCCATCTCACCAGTTACATATTACATGTTTTCATTATTCATCTTAATATGATGCATCACGTAAAGGCTAATTATTGGGTCACTTTCATGTAAATGGTGTAGATGTGAATAAAATGTCTCGTTCGTTCAGCCGATTTGTTCGTCTGGAAACCATCTGCAATCTAATACCCCAGCAAGGCAAGATACAACTATTTTGAAAATATACTTGTAGGTAACTAATTTTCCAGCTTTTGAAAATCAATTTTGTTAGGCTTATTTAGGAATATGTTAAATCAATAACTAAGAACAACATTTTAATTCAGAGTAAATAATAAGGCCTACATATACAATCGCTTTATTCTTTAAACCTTGGTGGAACGTTTGTCTAGATGAGCTGAATGTTGATTCAATGGATTATTTGTGTGCCACTTAGATACACTTAGATACTACTCTATTGCTAATATGTTGCTAAGATACTGATTCAATTTGATTCGACGAGCCAGTCTATTTTTGCTCGCCAAAAATCATCTTGCTCACAATCTGTCTAAATAAAAGATTCATATTTGATTTGTGTTAGACAGGTCTTAGTTGAAAATCCTTACGGCTTTATCGTTAAACATGGATATGATGAATGTGTTTCTAATATAATTTACTGAATAACAAATTTATCTGATATATATACTCAAAATCTACAGTAACCTGCGGTATTTGCTACCAGAATCCTTACGGTATTGGTGACAGTTTGTTAAAACATAAAGCTAGCGGCTGATGCATATTTGAACGACTGTTGTGAATCTAATTATAGGCAATGTAAATAAGACAAAAGCAAAACAATATATTTCGATAGAATTAGGGGGTCGACGAATGAATATGTACTGATGAGCCTTTTCTTTTGGGGATGAGGCTTTAATATACACCATTCAGTTGCTGATTTCTCAATATTACAAGACGCATCTATATATGTAAAACAATATTACAAATATTCAAACACATTAACTCCATCAGTCCTGAAGTCAATGTTTTGCGATTCTCGAGCAAATTATTCGGAATTCTCGGAATATTATGTCATCAGACCCCTAATTGGTATAGTAATATATTAACAAGATTTATCAGAAAATTTAAGTTAGTATATACCTCTTGGCAATGAAATGAATGTAGTACAAAAGGCTCTGATCCGGTCATTTGTTGTAGAGCTTGAGAAACTTAGTTTCAATAAATTATGATCGATGTCAACGTTTGTCTCTCTTAATAAATCTGCATTTCACCCTGTATGTAGTAAAAGTTGTTTCTTAAGGCAGTTCAGTCTTTTCACATCAGGATTTTTCTTGAAAGTCATATGAGATACATTGTAATACAAGGTGCGACACAAATTTGTTTGAGATGATAAACATCGGTCTATTAGACTCTGATTTATAAGGGTGTGTTTATAATATTCAGAGTCCGCGACGCGTGTTCATCATGAACAACTTAAATTTTCTTATTTTTCTTATAAAAAAATTGGTTTGTGTGACTTTATAGGTTCTTGTTAAATAGGAAATTTGTTCAATACCTGAAATGAGTTGTAATCTGCTCAGAAAATGAGCTTTTAATAATTTATTTCTGATAATATCTTTGACGCCGACGGCAATAACAGGTGACAACACGATTCTGGAACTTGTTTTTTTTTCGAAAAACAATCGATGTTGAGAGAATTTTTTTCGAAATGCATGAGCTATTCTAACGTTTAGTCGTTAAATCATATACATATATACATTGGCTTGATTGTTTATTAATTTAAATGTGGCTTAATACGTTTTTTTAATAATTATAAAACGCACGTCTTATTTTCCTTTACATCGTTTATATTGTTTCCAAAACATGTTTTTTTAATATGCTTATTCTTTGTTTGAACCTTTTAGCAGTTTGGCCCTTAGTTGTTGTCCTTTGTAAGCATTTGTATCCAAGGTAAAATAAAATTATATATAAAAATTTGTATGCCATCTTGATAATAGTGTGTACCAGTTCTGCTATTGGATTGTATTCATATAATTTAAAACTAGTATAAGTTAATTTACTATCCAAATTCACCTGTGTGACCAGACCTTCAGACCTAAAATGCTTCTCTCCTACTCTAAACCAACGACGCATGAGTCTTTATACACCTAAGCAAACACATTATACTTTAGGATAGCACTGCAACCATATACTGGCGAACATGCTTATATAGATGAAACCAAACCCCAAACATTTCAACAGTCTAACCACGACTAATATCCGCTTGCCTTTTGTCTCACGAATTATCGCTCACGACACAGCACTTGACGATGATGCCTCATTAGCTGTGCTGCCTATGAACGGTGCCCAGTGAATCAATTTTCACAAATAATAATAAGACATACAATGTACAGAGAATATATCATATCGTCTATTGCACAGCAAATTGCATATTTAAATATCTTATTGCTCAAAAATCTCTATGGATGGCACAAATTAAATGCATTGGTGATATATGTGTACGATTTACAAAAGAAATGTACTGATTCGATTTTGTTTATATTTACTGAGTACAATGATTTTAATTATTCAAAATAACTATTTATATTAACTCAAAGTCCGGGATACTTCATACCCACTGTACGACAGCCGTTATCTATCCTATTTGTACCCAAACCAGGCTATTGACATGGATTATGGTCCAGTATGTTTAGCATCTACATTTTGCCTCGATATTTAAAAGTGTTTTTGATAGTACCCGCAAGCTCATTTGAAAAGAAACGTACTTTATTAAGCAGCTGGCAGTTTAATCATTTCGCTAAGAGGAAATCACACAAATAGACTGCTGCAGCATATCAAAAGTCTCCAGGAAAAGGTTCATTGGGTGTTCCCAATAAACGGACTAAGTTTTGGGTGTGACAAAAAAAAGTATACATTGATGTGGAAACTGAATCATTCAGATAAGGGCAAGGACTGCAGCGAAATGAACCAAGTTTTTTCGATTTTTTTTCTTCTCAGTGAAGGTCGAATTTGAGCGAGTTCTTCTTCATGAGTAGTTTGTTTTGATTGCCAGTAACTGCTATGAGTTTGGAAATATAGTTTATATGGTGATAAAAACAATGCGCCCCAGGGGAGAGTCGTTCATAATAAGAACTTAAGGTTTCCGTGAAAAAAGATTCTAAAAGGGCTACATATATTATATGAATTGACATGGATATTGTGATATCGTATTGGCTTTTCACGAAATCGTATTTTACCCATTGAAACAAGAGTAAGATTTGTTTATTATTCTACTCAATAGAATTAATATATCTTACAAATCACAGAGCAAATAATGTATCATTTTAAGTAAGTACTTCTATACTCCGATTGAACACTTTCAAGTGCCAAAATAAAATATATGTTCTTGCCAAAGTTATGTGTCGAATCAAATATTGAAATGTGTATCTTAAATGAAAGAGTGTCTGTAATACTGGTCGTTGTCGTTATTGTCGCACAGAATTCATTCGTGTTCTTCGTTTTAAACAATATTTTACTGTTTTTTTTTCTCAAATATAAATGGTTAATTGAAACTTTTGGTTATAAACATTATTTTGATACTCAAATCAAAAAGAATAAAGCTCGTGCCTCTGACACCACGTGAGAGTACCTGCAATTAAACTGAATCCGCTGCGTTTGTTTTATTTTTGACCCGATTTCTGCGTTTGCGGCACATATACTGCTGACCGTTCTAAGCAGCTTTACCCAGACTAAATTGTTTCTATTTTATTTAGTTTTTTAGTTTTTAGTTTTGTTATTTTTTTTAATACTAAAGGAAGCTACAAGAAGCTCAATGCGTTAAGACAAAAAGCTGAAACCTTCCAAGTCAAGGATAAAGTCATTTTACAAATTGGCAAATAATCCGTTATCTTATTTTCATGCGATTGACAAGCACTTTGGCTGCCTTTGAGGCTAATGTGCAATCTATGTGAAGGGATTCGTGCAGCACCCGATACTAACTCAATACATGGTAACGCTATGTGATTGATTTTGAAATGACATAGAACCCTCGCCTTTGATGACACTTTGTACATTTGTACAATCTTACAGGAATATGTAAGACCTAAAATTGTCGCTTTTACAAATGCTTATGACCAATAAACAGTTCATCCAAAGACACATTAATTTGAGATAAGGATGACTTAATGTCCCCTTGATTTTCGCTGATATCGTCGTGTTCATTTCCCATAATTTTATTTACCTTTTTAGCGGAAGTAGCGCTAAACGGAAGTAACAGGTTTACGGGATACCGTAAACCATACAAATAAAAAGCTTGATTTAACTACTAATATATTGCGCATGTGGCATACACCACGTAACGTTTATAAACTACAGTGTGTTTAAATGAAGCAGATGTATTCAAACTCATGTAAGCTTGTTTCTGAATCATCCGACTGCCAACCTACTGCCAAATTTATAAAGCTGCAGAAATATACACGATTCTTGGAATTCGATTTATACAATGACCTAAGGTTATATTGCTTTCATCAAAATGAGTGTGACATATTTATTTATTATAGCAGATATAAGTTGCGATCCATCATTTCCAGTAAATGAGGCACACATTTCATTGAAAAGGTTTGTCTATGTCTTGTTGTGGCATTTTTCTTGGACACTTCTGGCATATAAGTGTAATTTTTGTAATAATTATCTACCAAAAAGCAAAATGGGGCTAACAATCCAGGGAAGCAAACCACTCATGAAATAAGTAACAAAGGAGTTGTATGATAACATGAACATTATAACAATTTAAAGTTTGTTTCTAAAACGTTTTTTTTTGGCTTTCGAAATTTTACGTTTTGCTCGAGGCTCAGTTAGCGATATTATTTTTTATTATAAACCCCACGATGTTCTAGCAGGTTTGTCATCTTGTCTCAATTTTTAGCTATTACTTATTCGATGACACTCGAGTTTCAATAAAATAATTCATAAATTAAATAATAAATCACCCACAGAGTGTTATATGTCCCATCTTCCCGATACAGAATCTTGAGATGTAGTCCCACTAGTCTACCGCTACTATGCGACAGTGAGCCCAGAACTTGCTCAGTTGTCTGGATTTCAACCGTCGAGAAAATTGGCGATGACATTGGGACCAATCTAATAACGAAAGGAGGGAGATCGTTTACTGTAAGCATTATTGTGTATCAAGAGGTGAGATTTGGAGATTTGAAATTTGATCTTAAATCAGCGAATATTGTCATTCCATATTGTCATAATGAGATTTTTCGCAAAACACTGATTTAGACGGGAAATACCCGGCGATCGGCTCTTATATTATATCAGAGATAAGGGCCTGGTCTCATTGGCAACATCCTTTTGGGAAACCAAAGCAACGGGTGGTTAGGTCGCATTTACCGCTTTTTTAGTTTCCCGTAAGGAATACATGGGAAGACAGGTTTGTACGAAATTAAAGCACAAAAATGAGATAAAATTAAATGAATAACCTTATTCTTATTAAGACGACACAACCATAAATGCAAGATGCATCTTAACTGGTGCTCCAGGTTAGTTTGAGTGGCCTGGAGATTAAAATTACAATTACAAAATGCCGCGTATTTTACTCGTCAACAAAAACAGTCCTAAAACTAGATCACTAAAACCCACGTCTCTTAGGTTTAATTAACAATTGTTGTTATAAATTTGCAAAACAAAGAAGAAGTCATGGAAATTTAATAGGTAGAACAGCCATAAACATGCAATGTGTTTTTTTTTGCAACATCATACATATATATATATATATATGTGAGAGTTGAAGTACAACACAATAAAACTAAAGGAACGCTTACATTAAAAACATTATGACTAGATTATAATACTTGAATATGCTACTGGAAATTAAAAATGCTGTATGGTAAAAAGCTTGCATTTTGGATAAGGAAGTTTTGCTTTGTTTCTAAGATGGTATTGGCTAGATCTTTGTTCTGGCAACATAAATTGAGTTTATGATCTTTATTACTCATTTGCTTGAAAAATGATTTCGTTAAATCTTCTCTTCGAGTGTCTAGGGTTGGAAGCTCGCATTTATCCATTGCCTCGGTATATGACAAACCAGGAAATGCGATTTTGAGAGCTCGCATTTGGATATTCTCAATTGATTTAGATTGTTCTTTGGTGAGGCTGGTGTGCCATACAGGTGAGGCATACTCCAAAATAGGCCGGATGGTAGCTGTGAACATGCGGACTATGTCCATAGGCTTAAGCCCAGATCTTCTGAGAAGCACGAGCGAGTAGATACGCGTTGCCGCCTTTGAGACAATAAAGTCTACGTGCAGCGCCCATGTCAGGTCGTGTGATATAATTAATCCTAGGAGTTTTGATGAGCTGACCCGTTCTATTACCGTATTGTCGACTATAAGAGGTTCCGGATCGATCGAATGTCTAAAATTCACTATGATTTCTTTCGTTTTTGACGCTTTGATTTTCATTTTATTGGACTTTGACCATTCACAAATACGATCAACGGATGATTGGATAGAGGTAGACTGGTCTGTACACGCTTCATACACCGTCGTGTCGTCGACAAACTTATAGGTCGGGAGTTCAAGACAAAGATCGTTTATCATGATGAGAAATAGAAGGACTCCGAGTAGCGTCCCTTGTGGCACATTTCCCCATATTTCGAGCCATGGGGAGGTAAGGTTTCCTATTTTAACGGATTGGCGTCTAGACGTTAGGAAACTACAGATCCATGAAATCAGGGTTGGTGATATATCCGATGCAATGAGCTTTCGCACGAGTATGTTCGGATCAATTCGATCGAAGGCTTTCGTGAAGTCGACCAGTAGTATACGAACAAAGCGACCGGATGAAGAGTCATCAGTTTCAGTTTTCTTTGTTCATTAAAATTTGTTTTATATGCAAAAGAAATGTGTTATTGTTTTTAAAATAGCATATTATTATTTTTTTGTGTGATTTATTTTTTTTGTGTGTGTGATAACCTAAAAGTAAGTCTTTCATTTGTTCTTATACCGATCCACAACACCAGTTTTAGTATCGTTTTTTAGAAAAAAAACTCTATGGTCATTTGGCCATAACCTGTTTCTATTTTGTTCATGGTTCATCTTAACGAGATGTATCACGTTAAGGGTAATTATTGGATCACTCTCATGTAAATGTAAATAATTTGTTTCGGTCTGGAGTTTTCACACTTTCGCTCAACCGATTTGTTCGTCTGGAAAGCCTCTTTGCAATTTAACACCCCAGCAAGACATGATACAATGTACAACTGTAAAATTGTTGGTATTTCTATCAATCAATGAATAACTATCCTTTGCAACTTTTCAACTTGGTATAATTATCCTGAGTTTCATTACGAACAATTGAATATGCAGGCGCGGATCCAGAAAATATAGAACCTGAGGGCGCAACTGTATAAATTATCAAGCTGAACCGGGGGCGCAAACTTTTTTTGTGTTACATATAAGGGCGAACAGGGGGGGGGGGGCGTGCGCCGGGTTCGCC